>JASDQU010105695.1:4204-77147 GCA_032191745.1 Picea mariana | reverse complement strand
TTATGTGTGGTAGTCTTTGAAGCAGTGTGGCTTTGCAAGATCCTTGCAGACCTATTTGGACATGAGATGGATTCTATTGTTATCCATTGTGATAACCAGAGCTATGTGAATCTCTCAAAGAATCCTTTGTTTCACGATAAATCAAAACACATCGAGATCAAATACCATTATATCATAGATATGGTGCAGATGAAATAAGTACACGTGCAGTACCTTTCTACACATGAGTAGGTTGCAGATGTATTCACCAAACCGCTTGCTAGGATGAAGTTTGAATAATTATGTGAGAGACTTGGCATGGTGGAGAATGCCTCCCTAGATGAGAGGGAGTGTTGATGATTGCAGCATCGTGTGACATTCTCCATGCCATTCTCCTCTAGACTGAGTTGAGTCGATCTGTGAGAGGGCCCATGTGATGGGTGTGTCATTCTCCTCTGGACTGAGTTGAGACGATGTGTTCCCATGTGATGGGTGTGTCAGACTCTGTACTGAGTTGTTATGATGTGTGGTCTATTTTCTACTACTCTTAATTGAGTTGAGATGACTTGATATGGTCTCATGCCTTGTACTCCTCTGGACTGAGTTGAGTTGGCTTGAGATGGTCTCTTGCCTTGTATTCCTATGGACTTAGTTGAGTCGGTTGGAGATTGCTCTCCATATGGTACTCATGTGGACTCAGTTGAGTTGATCTATTGAGAGGGACGTCCATGTGGCTAAGCACAGGTGGACGTGTCCCTAGTGGATGAGCACTAGTGGACATGTGAGATCCTTGCTATATTGTCTAAGAGCAATATTTACTTGTAACCCTAATTTGTGATGTAAAGTGTACAAGTTGGCCCCACCATGTGAAAGATAATTAATATTGTGTAAAGATTTATTATATTATTAAGATGTACAAGTCAGCCCTATTGTGCCAATAGACACATCATTTGATGTGATAGGTTTTGTATAAATAAGAGTGGATCCCCATTGTGGATCACACTCACTTTTCATCTAATAATTTCAAAAGTTGAGGTTTGAAATTAGGGCGCACTTTCCGAGGCACTAACTTTCTCTTTCTTAGAAGCACCCTCTTGTGTGCTAGGTTTTGGTGGTGGATGGTGGATCTTCTCTTGGCAGTATAGCAAAGGATTGTTGGGTTTTTCCCTTGATTGAGAAGGGTTTTCCCAAGATATTTTTTGGTGTATTTTGTGCATGGTTATTCTTCTTGTGATCTTGGTTTACTGCATTTTGTGTATTGTTGTTGCAGTAGTTATGGTTGTAGCTTATGCTAAATGAAATAAACTACATATGCTTGAGCTAAAACATCAAAAACTTAACATTTAAAATAATAATATACCACTTAGTATGGTAAATACCAAAGGCATGAGATAGTTATGAAAGATTTTTAGCTTTTGAATGCATACATATGACATAACAATATGTCATGATCCATTGGTTATGAGTTAATAACCAAAGAAAATAAAGGGGTATGACCCTGTTATAGAAATGAATGACAATAGATCTAACCATGTGTGAGACCATGACATGGTTGGATATGGAAAGTATATAGTGCCACACAGGTATCCAAAGAACTTCCTAGTAGAATTAATGTTTGGACTGCAACATTTTTGCCAACATAGAAGAGCACCGCATAATTTTAATCTTGGTGTAGTGTTTGAGACAAAAAGGAAGGCATCCAAATGGTTGAACAAGCAAGGGGAAGTGTATGGATGATATGTCAAGGCATTGGCCAGACCTTTCCATTCACAATGGTGGGATGCATGAATTAGATAAAATGATATTCTTAAAGCAATGCAAGGGTACATTGAATAGTATGCATGAATAGACCATGAAAGTGTGAAAGTGGTAGTTTGCACACATGCATGATAAGATAAAATTGTTTATGCTTGAAGGCATTTATAGAATGCATTTTGGTGAATGCATGCATATATGATATTTCATGGAATGATTATGGTAATAGCTGAAATGAGGTAATTATTATTAACTCAAGAAGTTGAGAACATTTCAAGAGCTATTAGCTATTGCAAAAAAGGTGTTGCATATTAAAGTAGTCACATGAAGATTGGCTACAAGAAATCTTTGTTAGGGGAACAAAGTAATGAAAATAACTATGTCTAGAATAAAGTAGAAGCTTAATTATTGATACTACATGTGCAGGGAATGATACTTTCATTCCATTTAATAAATAGATTGATAAGTGTGATTGAATTGATAAATGTAGACAATCCTGAAATCACTTGTGAGCTTTTGTAAGTATTACAATAAAAGTATATTGTACATGATATACTAACAATTTTTTGGGTTGAATGCAAGATGGGAGTATTGTAGGACAAGTAGTCTCAAGTATGGCACTATTGAAGGCCATAAGAAAGAACTAATGCTTGTCGTTACAACAACCAAGAAAATTATGAGATGCAGTCTCATACTTGGGAAAATTTTGAATTTCCTTATATAAACAATTTGAATTTCTAAATGAGATTGTTATTATATTATCTCATGATGAGTGTATGTGTGTGATACAGATGAGAAAAAGGATATTAACATTGGAATTCTTGGAAATAAATGTTATTTTTGGGACATTGAATCCCTACGATTTCCAGTGTGCGGACCCTTAGTGGGGGTCTGGTGTGGAGTTGGCGCTTTCCTTGTTTGTGAAATCCCTAGAAACATGGATCATTGAAGGATTGTGAAGCAGTGAAGGGACTCTTGAACCTGGAAGGGTGAGTGCATCAAGGAAGAGGTAGCTCAAGAATACATATGATGCTTGGAGAGAACAACACTAGAAGGACAACAAGCTTCAAGATCAAGAGAATGGAGATTTTTGAAGAATTTTTTATTGTACATTGTATATAATGCATTGAGGACAGTGCATAAATAGGGGGGGGGATGTAATACCCCTAGGCTGAACTCCAAGATGTAATTGTACACGTAGGCTAGTGAGCCAAGATATTTTGGGTCTAAGTGCCATTATATATATGTTTGGTGGACATAGTGCATATATGATTTCAAGATCATGTAATGTGTATCATGCTCTTTGTCTTGAAGATGGATCCCGATCTGGATCCGAAACGTCGACAATCTAATGACTACACTGTGGCTTTTCCGATGAAAACTGAAAATCCCACCCACAGCAATCTCACTCATCAGATCATGCATATTATTAATAAAATACATTGATGTTGCATACCAATTAGATGAAAGAGTATGTGGGAACTAATAACCCCACTAGAGGGAAAGGGGGCTTAAGTTAGGGAGATATTATTTTAATATTCCCTATGGCCCAAATCTTGAGATACTTAATCTAAGATTCTAAGAGCGGAAAAACATATACAAGTCGAGCTCATGAAGATTCATGAAGACACATGTACAGTTGGTGTATCTCACCATTGTTGGGGGAGGATGGGAGCCTTAGACTCTTACCATCTGTAGGATGTCACTCTATTCGGGCACCGGAACGTGGAAATATCATGGAAGCGGCATGTTGATGTCAAAGAACTAGGGAGTTCTCAACACCAACATCTCAACCTCTTGGTCCGATAAACCAAGAAGAGGTGGTAATGGTCACCCTATTTTATAGCCTAGACATAAAGCACATTAGACCCTAACAACATAGAAGTCTAAGCATGAATCTTTTATTTATCATTTTGCGATATTTGATTTTTGTTGTGTTTTATAATTTATATCATTTTGTATTTGCTTTTGTAAATTAAACAAAGTTGGTTTAAAAGTTCAAATGTAAGTAAAACTTAAGAAAGAAAGTTGAACTATCTAAACTAATTAGTTATACGTCCACAAGAAAACTCTAAAGAACATAATAAAAATGAATTTTCTTTTAAACTATTAAATTTTTATAAGTTTTTGTAACTTTGCAATTTTTATATTTACATCTATATCAAATGTCAAAAAAAAAATAGTGAATATTTAACAATTTACAAAGTTAAAGTGAAAAATGATTTAATAAAGGAAAGAAACCTAAAAATTAACTAATATTAATATTTACAAGAACTATTTTAAACTCATAATCAAAAATATAATTTACACAAAATTAGCCAACAATTAGAGTGAAAATGCTAAAACAAAAATGATATAAACAAAATATAACAAACTTGTTAATATAATGAGTCTTTTATTTTGTTTTAAATGTTAAAGTTAGTGAGTCAAAATTAAATAAAAATGAAGCACAGAAAGTAAATTACTATATACAAAATAAATAAATGAAATGTATAAATAAATGTTTTAGTGTTTCTTTGTTTTCTTTAAAACGAAATAAATAATAAACATCAAAAACATGATGAGAAATAAAATCTAGAACATAAAATAAAGTTTTTTTTCAAAGCCCAAAGAAGTTTGATCTTTATTTTTAAATGAAATCTCCCATACATTTTCTTGAATTTGTTGAAGCTTTCAAGCTTTTGCGTAGACTTGGATCAGAGTTCTAGTCTTTAACTATCCAAGATGGTATGTTACATCATACAGTGAATAGCCAAGCATAGAAGAAAGACAAAGAAGAAAATCGAGTTGGATTTTTAACGAAGCGATGGTGGTGAAACTCAAGGCAACTATCTGCATAAGAGAAAATTGATTAGTACTAAAAAATCAGACTTAAAACACAATAGAATTAAGCAAATAAATAGATTACCTCAAAGACACAATCCAAACTCAATCATGCTTTGGCTCCTTCTGCCACTCTGCAAGACATTCCCTGCTGCCAACAACTTCATCAAATCCCTGCTGAAAAGAATGGAGGATGAATGATGAATAAAAGAAGAAAAACCTCACAATGCTCCAAGCATACCTCTCTCCAAGTTTTTTCCTCTTATCGCTTGACGTGTTTGATGAATAGGGTGCATGGCAGCAAGTGAAGCACTTGTGGTCCCCATAAAATGTTGGAATGCCTCTTTGATTATTGAAAACAACCTTATGAGTCTCCATAACGCATTACTCTCGTTGCTCCTGTAATTTGCCTCATCTTCTCTCTCTAATTTTCGTGTTGCAATCCTCTTATTTGCATCTTATAGTTTTTGTATAGTGCAAAATAGACACGCGCAACATCAGAATGGTTTACATCCAAACCAAGATCCTCCGATACTATTTCTTCAATTTTTTCAAATGATAAGAGGGAAATATTCTTGTGATCACGAGAGGTTGCTATTGTGAACACCATGAAGATGATTTTCCAACCTGACTTGACATGATTTACCGAGCAAAACCATTTGAGAAACATATTGAATGATTAGTTCTCTAATTTCTACAAAGTTGATCTTCTGCATTACAATGACAAATGGTTTCATGAATTTATTTTGGAAATTGTAATTCACCAACTTCTCGTGTTCTAAGAACTCCATAGCAAGTTGTCGCAGGGAATCCATTGCAAAAATAACAATGGATAAATTTTTAGAACATCCAACTGTAACAAAGAAATCATAAAGCAGATTCCAAATGTGATACCTAATGTGGTTCATATTATAGTGTGTAATCACAACAATTCTAGTAAGGCTAAAACACAAGGATCAGTTGGAGACCGCATCTCCTCCATAGAAACCTTACAAAGTGCATTTACAAAATCAACTATTACCTCACTATTCGACCTTTGGCTTAGTGTGAATATGTGATTTGTTTTGGAGCTTCCAATATGTTTGAGCAAGTTTAAATTGGTAAGCAAATTGTTCATTTTCTCAGTTGTAACTACGCCCTAACCCCTCACGTAGGTAGAATAATATATTTTCCGTGTAATAAAGGCCAATATTAATAAGGCCTAGTAATAAGGAAGAATAATTCAAATGTGAGAAGACCTAATAGAAGCTTCCGCTTCTAGAAGATCTTTCTCTAGATTGTTCTTTTGATAGATAGATTTAGTATAAATAGGATTCAAGGGCATGAGAAGTTTTGTCTTGAGAATTATTGTAATAGAGCGTTTCTCTGCATTGTAATAAAGTGTTTCTCTGCCATGAGAATTTTTTTCTTGTACATTGTTTCCTATCAATAAAGGTATTATTTTGGTGTTGTGGTTTCATCTATTGTGTTGTTCCATTGTTATTCTCTGCAATATTTCTATTTTCAGCTATTATAATAGATCTAGTACCTTACAAGTGGTATCATAGCATTTTCCTCGGAAGAAAATTGTAGGTTATTTTTTTCAGGGTGGAGACATATTATGGCGTCTTAAAGCTACAGAGATCTATCGTTCAACACATAAATCTATGATAGGGGAAGAATACACGTAGGAACTACAATTGGTACTTAAGTTCACATTGTTGGCCACCCTTGTAACCCTTGTTGGCACCCCTTGAAGTGGTAGCGCATCAGACAACACATGTATATGGATCAGCCTAGATATCTTGAAGCTCTACATAGATAAACCAATCGGTTGCCTGACTGCTATAGTGCCACTGAGAACAACACTTGGGAATATACTCTCTAGTACTTGGATAGTCGGGTAGTACAACTAAGGGCACGGTCTAGCCTCCTTCGTTGGTTCCCTGAGATATTGAGTCGAGTACTATTGTTGGACCCCACACGTATATCAGAGAGTTATAGCATAGGGAAAACCCTTGTCTATAGACACCCTGAATACCATAACCCTTGGGACAGAAACAAAAACAAAACAGACAAGATCTATTATCGTGCAACTTCACCTCCTACATTATGATTGTGAAATTACTACACATTTTTTCCTGTTAAGAATTTGGGCCTTTCAACACTGCATTATTCTTTAGATTTAAGTATAACTCCGTAGGAATAAAAAAAAGTTTGGATCTTTCTTGCACCATTATTTGAGCCCTATCCCATTTGATTCCTCTCTTTTCCCTGATCGTAGTCATACTTATCATTTTTCAACAAATGTTTTTTCCATGGACTCGACCCCCTTATTTGGGACTTACCCATTGGATTCCCCTCGTCACCATGATCTTCATGATACCCTTCACCCATAACCCATTTTCTGTGTCGTCCCACCTGTCCCTTTCCATTTTCCCCTTTCATCATGGCCCACACCCATAGCCAAGACCTTGAATCCCGCCTCAATTCCTTGTCCTCTGATTTTGCAGAGGCCCAGAAGTAAGTGTGGCTGCTCAGTGCCAATATTACCACCATCAATAAAAACATGCATTCCACCATAGACGCAAAAATGGAAACCCTGAAATAGAACTTCTCTACCCAGCTTTAATCCTTCGTTGGCCAGATCTGGACCAAGTTGAATCTCACTGGAGACCTTACCTCCTCTGACCATCCTTTGCACCCTGAAGGTGAAACTTCCTCCAATTCTCAGAATTTTTAGCCCCATCACTTTCAGCGTGATCTATGCCTTTCATGCGTGGATGTGAAAAAATTTGATGGCTCAGATCCCATCGGTTGGGTAACTCAAATGGAACATTATTTCTCTTTGTACGACATTACAAATGAGTTGGCCAAAATTTGGTATGGTGTTCTCCATCTAGATCAAGAATGTTGGCAATGGTGGAAATGGAGAAAAAATTCCCACCAAGGGTATGCGGCTTGGACACAATTTGTTGCATAGCTTTATGAATGATTTGACACTGACACCCACCATTTAGGTCATTTGAAAAAGTTGAAACAATCTGGCATAGTGGCAGACTTTATAGTTTCTTTTGAGCGATTATCTTTCCGCACGAAGGGCATGTCTGATGATTTTTTTTCCGAGAATTCTTTATAAGTGGCCTCAAAGATGAGATTTGTGCCCACATCCTCATGTCTCACCCCTAGAGTTGGGTGGAAGCTACTAAAAGAGATAAGGAACCAAAACAGGTTGTCTCTTCTCAAACTAGAAACCATCCTTTATTCTTCTCCCTAAATTAGTCACTCCCACTCCTCCTCCCACTCCACTAAAGATCCAAAAATTGACTCGGGAAGAAACGGTTGAACACCAACTAAATGGCCTTTTTAATAATTGTGATGACAAATATTTTCCTGGGCACAAGTGTTAGGAACAAAATATTTTTATGGTCATCTCTGAGGATGTTTCTAAAGAAGATGTTGAGGCTCCCCATGTGGCCGAGTCACCTGAACCCACTGACCTGGCTCCACCCTTAGACCTCCTAGAAGTTAAACCAGTCCTTTCCCTAAATGCTCTCACTAGCTTCTCTACTCCCCAAACCCTCAAGCTCATTAGTTACATTAAGCATCAAAAGTTCATCATCCTCATTGGCAGTGGCAACACCCATTATTTTATTCATCACCGCATCGCCCAATAAACTAATTGCTATATCCGAGCAGTCAAAAAATTTAAAATCATGATTGTTAATGGCACGTCCATGAAATGAGGGGGGCATTGTGAAAATGTGTGTCTCCAAATTTGTCAATACCACATGAAATATCATATGTTTTCTATCGACATGGGTGGTTGTGACATTGTGCTTGGTGCCAAATGGTTAAGGACTCTAGGCCCCATTCTCATGTATTTTAAGGAATTAACCATGCAATTCAACCAAGAGGGCCAACAATATTAGTTCCAAGGAATTACAGTAGGTTCCCCTAAGATCATCAATTCTCATCGCATGGAAAATCTCCTCAAAAAAATTCATTCCAACATTATTGCACAACTCCATTCCATTCAAGCCACTGATACACCCTTTGTTCCTCCTGACCTCCAATCTATCCCCTCCAAACATCAAGTTATTTTCTCCACGCCCCAGAGACTTCCTCCTTCCCGTGGTGTTCATGATCATTCCATTCCCCTCGTACTAGACAACCATCCTCCCAATGTTCTTCCCTATCATCATCCCTTTTCCCAGAAAAATGAAATTGAGAAAATTGTTTAAGAATTACTCGCCGCAAGCATTATTCGTTCTAGTACTAGCCCCTATTCTGCTCCTATGGTCATGGTACTTAAGAAAGAAGGATCTTTGTGCATGTATCTTCACTTTCACGCCCTCAACAAACTCACCATCAAAGGCAAATTTCCCATTCATGTCATTGATGATCTCTTGGATGAATTAAGTGGTGCCCAGTTCTTTACTAAACTTGAGCTTCCTTCTAGCTACCACCAAATATGTATCAAAGAGGTAGACATTCCTAAGACCGCATTTCAAACTCATGAGGGCCACTATGAGTTCTTGGTCATGCCCTTTGACTTGTGTAATGCTCCCTCCACTTTCCAAAGCCTCATGAATCATGTCTTCCATCCCTTTCTTTATCATTTTGTCTTAGTTTTCTTTGATGATATTCTCATTTATAGTAAAACCTAGACAACCCATCTACTCTCTCAGCGCCAATTTTTCCTCAGACAATCTAAATGTTCTTTTGGAGCCTCAGAAGTCGATTACTTGGGTCATATTGTTGGCAAGGTAGATGTCAAGGTGGATCCTAAGAAGATTGAAGCTATGTAGGATTTGCCTTGCCCTAAGACTCTTAAAAGCTTGTGTGGTTCTCTGGGTTTAACATGCTATTATCTCAAGTTTGTTAAGAATTATGAAAATATTGTGGTGCCTCTCACTACTCTCCTTACAAATAATTCTTTCACTTGTACTCTAGCAGCTGATCATTCCTTTCAAGACTTGAAGGCAGCTATGTGCACCACTCATGTCTTGGCCCTTCCTGACTTCACAAAGACCTTTGTCATGGAATGTGATGCTTCTAGAAGAGGAATTGGAGCAGTCCTTATGCAAGATGGACGGCATTTATCCTTTACCAGAAAAGAATTATTTTGAGTGATATTTGGGCCAATCAATCTATGTGATCCATATGGATGTCAGTGGCCTCCCACCTATTCCAACTGGCTCATTTTCGTAGTTTTCCAGTTTGGCAATTTTTTTCTAATTTTTGGGTCCCTAACTTTCGGGGTCGTTTTGAGGCCCTAAACATCGTTTTTAAGGCTCACCATAGTTAGATTGAAATAGAGTTAGAGTCTGACGGTAACATGTGTATTCCTCGGGTAGACCTTTCCAACAGGCTATCGTGCACCTAAAACGGAGATCGTATGCAAAAGTTACAACCCCATGAAGTTGATGTACTAACTTACCCAAACGGGGCCCACAAAACTTTTGGCACTTCATCTCCTAGGGTTAGGTTTTTGTATGTCTAGGGTATTTTACATTCCTATTTATTGTAAAAAAGGCTTGAGATCCTCATTGTAATCATCTTCTTGCGAATGAGCACAGCCTTCACATCTCTTCTCGGAGATAAGCCGCCACCATTCTAGCAAACTTGTTTTTCGTTGCATTTTACAGTTTCATCTTATTTCCTTATTGAATAGAAACCAATTTACTGTATATCTGTTAATATGTGTTAAGCATATTTTGATAATAATTTGTATTCATTTCGTTCTGCTCATAAAATTCGGATTAGTGGTATCAGATTTGTCTGCTCCTTTCTGTTCTTAATGAATGTCCCCAACGAGGTCAGGGTACAAAGAATTGGGTCTCAAGCTTGTTTCTCTTGAGGACAAAATCTCTCACACGCCTAAGAGACCTCTCATGGTGGGAGAAAATAAAGACGACAGGACAGGATGTCCCTTCAAAATGTTGCTTGAGGAATCCCTCATGCAACAGAGGAACGCGATGATGGATAGTTTTGCGCAAATCCTTCGGCGGCTACCAACAAGCGATGCATCTTCCTCAAATGGAGACGTCACCCCCTTCAAGGTACAAATCAACTTCGATATTCCTATATTTAAAGGTCATATAAACACAAATGCTGTCGAAAAATGGTTGAATCTACTAGAAGGGTATTTCTCTGTCCATAACTTCTCGAATAGAGAAAATATTACTTTTGTGCTCCTCAAAGTCGTTCCTTATGTCAAAGATTGGTGGGAAACTTTATGTGAGCAAAAGGAAACAAAGGAACCCTCATTATTTACAGTCGCGGTCACCTGGGAATCCTTCAAGGATGTTATTAAGGAACAATACTACCATGTTGGAAGTTATGACGACCTATACACAAAATGGACCACACTGCAGTAGGAAAGAGACCAAGTAGTGCCCGAGTTCACAAATATCTTCCATACCTTGCGCACCAAGTTGGGTATCAAGGATTCTGAGCGAAATCTGGTGATCAAGTATCGCGGTGGTCTGCATAGATACATCCAGGAGGAAATGGATTTTTTGGACATCTCATCCTTGGGCGCGTCCTATCGATATGTCGTCAAAATCGAGCGGAAGCTCAAACAAAAGATGCAGAAATCTGGGCCTGGGAAACCCTCACAATGAAATCCAGGAAAGGGTGGCCCAACTTGTAGAACAAAGGAAAAGGAAAATATGGATTGCCTCAAGAAAACCAGTCTAGGTCGCAAGCAAAGAAGGACACCAAAAAGACAAATAAAGATACAGGGAAGTGGTGCGACTTCCATAAGAGCCCCTGGCATAACACTATTGATTGTCTCTCAAAGCAGTCATTGGTGGCTAAGGTGAAATCCTCTTAATCAGATGTGGGTTTTGAATCTAAGTCAGAATCAGAAAGGGGGAGACAGATTATTGATGCAGAACCCAGTGCTACCATTGCTACCACCAAGCTCCAGCCCGGTGAACCAAAAAAGATAGAGGAACGCGAGTGCCTTTTTCATTCACAGATGTGGGTGAAGGGTACCCCGCTACACTTCATCGTTGATAGCAGTAGCCAGAAGAACCTTATCTCGACAAAGGTTGTCAAGTGACTCACCCTATCGATAACGGTGTACCCACATCCCTACACCATCAGATGGCTCCGCCAAGGAAGCAACATCCACGTCAGCCAAAAATGTCGCCTGTCATATGCCATCAAGCCCTTCAAAGACAAGGTATTGTGTGATTTTTCCCCTCTCGAAGTTTGTAATGTTATTTTTGGCCAACCATATTTATGGAAACGCCATGTTGTATATGAGTCTAGGCCTCACAATGTTATTATTAATTTGAACAAGAAATTGTACAGGATACCCGAGGCAATCACACCTAGTGCTATTTCGTTGATCTCTACCAAGCAATGCAAAAAGGTCGTCTCTCAAACATGGAAGTTTGTATTCTTCATGATTCGCTCTCAGAATGAGTGAAAGATCGCAGCCACATCCAAGGTCTCTGCGGCCATACTCTCCACACAGCAGAAGAAGGTGGATAAGGTCATGGAAGAATACTCAGATATCTTCTCCTCACCGACCAAGGTACCTCTGCACTGTCAGGTCAAGAACCCCATCGATCTGACCCTCGACACATTTCTTCCCAATGGGTCAGTCTATTGTCACTCTCTATTAGATAATGAGGAGATCAGGCAGCAGATCCAAGAATTGCTCCACCAGGGGCACATCCCCCCCAGCTCATTGCCTTGTGGGAGCCCAATCGTGTTGGTACAGAAGAAAGATGGAACATGGCGACTCTGCATTGATTATCGGGCCCTGAATAAAATCACAGTCAGAAACCGATACTCGATTCCATGAATCGATGACCTCCTTGATCAACTCATGCGGGCTAAGTAATTCAGTAAGATTGATCTGAATTCTGGCTACCGCCAGGTCCCGATAGAATAGACAGATGTATGGAATACCGCCTTCAAGTCAAAGGAAGGTCTTTTTGAATGGTTAGTCATGCCCTTTGGTTTGAGAAATGCTCCAACCACTTTCATGAGGATGATGGACGATATCATGTGACCATTAACCAATACTTTTGTAGTGTTGTATATGGATGACATTCTCATTTACAGAAAGACTTGGGAAGAACACTTGCAGCATATTCCACAGGTTCTACACACCCTGCGGTAGCACAAGTTATACGCCAAGTTGGAAAAATGCTCCTTCGGCATGGGTAGGGTCCATTACCTGGGCTACATCATTGATCAGCATGGTGTACATGTGGATCCAGCCAAGATCCAAGTCATTTGTGACTGGCCATCCCCAACCACACTCACTGAGCTTCAGAGCTTCTTTGGCCTTGCCAATTTCTACCGCAGGTTCGTGTTGGGATTATCCCATATTGCATGGGCCCTCAGCCAAGTAACCAGGGGTGGTGTTAAGGAAAAATTTGTGTGGGTCTGGTCCAAACAACAAGTGTTTGATGATTTGAAGCAGCATTTGTGCTCAGCCCCAGTACTTTCACTACCGGACCTGCAGCAGCCCTTTGAGATCGAGACAGATGCTTCAGACAATGTTGTGGGCGTCATTCTCATTCAACACGACCACCCCATGGTGTATCATAGTGAGACACTATCAAATGTTGTTTGTAAGTACCCTACATACGACAAAAAAATGTACTCCATTGTGCAATCCTACCGCCAGTGGAGACATTACATTATTGGGAAGGAGACAGTCATCCACACTCATCATAAGCCACTGCAATTCATGCAAACCCAAGGCAAATTGTAGAATGACCGCCATCAGTAGTGGTCCACATACTTGCAACAATCCCACCTCAACATCAAGTATAAAATAGGAAGCACCAACTCCATCGTTGATTACCTCAACAGACCACAAGTCGCGACACTCACCACAATGCTAGACTCATACAGCCATGAGACCTTTGGATGGTCCCAACTCTATTAGACAGACCCAAACTTCGCCACCACCTACCAAATGTTGGGCGCAAACGTAGTTGTCGCTAATTTCCATCTTCAGGATGGGCTATTGTGCCATCTGGGCCATATATGTGTTCCATCAAGCGAGTGAGTGAAGTTGATATGGGAATCCCACTACAATCAGGTGGCAGGACACTTCAGCGTTGAAAAGATAGTGGTAATGCTGGAGAAACATTTTTAATGGCCGAAACTTCAACGAGAGATCAATAAGTATATTTGGTCTTGCACTACATGTGTTATTTCCAAACCAACCACTAAGAAACAAGGCTTGTACACCCCTCTTCCTACTCCTGACAGGCCATGGGAGTCCATCTAAATGGACTACATTTCGGGCCTCCCGTCCACCAAGCGGGGAAATGACTGTGTTTTTGTGGTTGTTGATCGCTTTTCTAAGATGGTGATTATGGTCGCCTGCAAGAAGAGAATCACAACAGAGGCCACTTCCAAGCTCCTCTTTGAACGAGTCTGGGTACATTTTGGAATCCCACAAACCATTGTCTCAGATCGGGATAGTCAATTTCTTAGCACATTCTGTTCGAACCTATGGTCACTATTGGAAACCAAGCTCACCAAATCCACAACCTGCCACCCCCAGACAGATGGCCAAATCAAGGTCGTAAATCAATGATCGTGCATATCATGTGCATGTATAACTCCAAGAACCCTAGCACATGGGATGAGAGCCTTCCCTATGTCCATCATAGCTACAATTGAGCCTTGCATAGCTCAACCAGCCACAACCCCTTTCAGGTGGGGTTGGGATTCCAACCATTAGGTCCCATATATGTTTCACTACCCCTTGCAGTCACCTCGACCAACTCATCTCCTGCTCCAACTGAAGCTGACAAAGCCACCTGGTTCATTGAGAGGTTCTAGCACATCCTCCAACAGGTTCAGGATATCTTACAGAAGTCCAATGACAAGTATAAGCAACGCCATGATCAACATAGGGTGCCACATAAGTTTCAGGTGGGCGACAAATTTTGGTTGCACTTGCAGAAAGAACGCCTTACAGGACCCCATCGGAAGCTTCGCCCACTCCGTTATGGGCCATACACCATCACCAAGGTTGTGGGTGATAATGCTTTTGATCTCAACACTCCTCCTTTCCTTGGCATGCACCCAGTGTTCAACGTGGATCTCCTTCGACCTTATTTCCCACCATTATTGGACACCTCAGAGGTAGAAGAATAGTTGGCACCAACAGAGCTCAACCTTGAATGCATACAACAGGAATCCAATGATCATATTGTGGACAAAAAGGTCAAGGGAACTCGCTAACAAAGGATCCAGCTTTATCGAGTTGTCAAAGTAGGGCAGCTTCTGCACCAAGGCAAGTGGCTCACCTGGGGCCAATTTCAGTAGAAATTTTCTCATCTGATGGGGGAACTCAACAAAATGGAGATCATTTCTTCCTAAGGGGGAAGGATTGATCCATATGGATGTCGGTGGCCTCCCACCTATTCCAACTAGCTCATTTTGGTAGTTTTTTCCTAGTTTTCGGGTCGCTGATTTCCAGGGTCGTTTTGAGGCCCTAAACAACGTTTTTAGGGCTCGCCACAATTAGAACAAAAATAAATTTTGAGTTTGATGGCAACATGTGTACTCCTCGGATAGACCTTTCCAACGGGCTATCATGCGCCTAAAACGGAGATCATATGCAAAAGTTACGACCCCGGGAAGTTGATGTACTAACTTACCCAAACGGGGCCCACATGACTTTTGGCGCTTCATCTCCTAGGGTTAGGTTTTTGGATGTCTAGGGTTTTTGACATTCCTATTTATTGTAAAAAGGCCTTGAGAGCCTCATTGTAATCATCTTCTTACAAATGAGTGCAGTCGTCACATCTCTTCTTAGAGATAAGCCGCCGCCATTCTAGCAAGGTTGTTTTCCGCTGCATTTTACAGTTTCAACTTATTTCCTTATTGAATAGAAACCAATTTACTGTATATCTTTTATTCTGTGTTAAGAATATTTTGATAATAATCTATATTCATTTCATTCTGCTCATAAAATCTAGATCACTATGAAAAGGAAATGTTGGTTATTTTGCATGTAGTGGATCTCTGGCACCCTTATCTATTGGGGCAACGCTTCCAAATTAAGACAGATCATCAAAGCCTCAAGTATTTTTTGGAGCAACGTCTTTCATCCCTGGAGCAACAAAAATGGGTGACTAAGCTCTTTCGATATGATTATGAGATCATTCACAAGAAAGTAAAGACAATGTGGTTGTTGGCGCTCTTTCAAGAAAATATGACGATAAAGGGTCCCTTTTTTCCCTCTCCTTCATTGTACCAGATTGGCTCCAAGTTGTTCGCAAGGAATGGTTGCAAGATCCCAAAATTTTGAGTCTGATCCAATAATTGCAAGACAATTCTCCAGTTTTCCCAGGGTACTCTTAGCACAATGATGATATTTGCTAAAAAGGCCATTTATATTTAAGTAAATAGTCACAACTTAAATCCATGGTGCTTTATGAGCTTCATGTTACACCCACAGCTGGGCACTCAGGGTTTACCAAAACCTATGACAAGGTCAAACGTTCTTTTTTTTGGGATGGTATGAAACAGAATGTTCTCACTTTTGTGTCAAAATGTGATGTCTATCAACGCAACAAGGGAGAAACAGTCAAAGCCCCGGGCACACTACAACCACTTTCGATCCCACCCACTACTTGGAGGGATATCTCTATGGATTTCATTGTTGGCTTACCTAAATCAGGCAATAAGTTAGTCATCATGGTGGTAGTTGATCGTCTTTCCAAGTATGCTCATTTTTGTGCTCTTCAACACCCATTCACGACCTTCATTGTGGCTCAAATTTTCATGGATCATATCTTCAAGCTTCATGGGCATGCCTCATTCTATTGTTTCTGACAGAGATCCCACTTTCACCAACAATTTTAGGCAGGAATTGTTAAGGCTACAAGGCACACAATTACATCTCAGAGCCGCCTATCATCCCTTGACTGATGGTCAAACTGAAGTTGTCAGCAAGTGTTTGGAAACATATTTGAGGTGTTTTTCATCTAAACGAAAAAAATAGTGGGCTCCATGGTTACCCCTAGTTGAATGGTGGTACATGACTTCTTACCATATAGTTACTTGCATGACTCCTTTTGAAAAAGTATATGGCCAAAAGACACCTTCAGTTCCATCATACATGTCCGACATCTGGAAGGTCCAAGCAATTGACCAAACTCTTACAGTTCGAGAGGCTATTCTTCGTACCCTCAAAGAGAATTTAGTCATGGCTCGGAATTACATGAAGCAACAAGCAAATCAAGGTTGCTCAGAATGTCAATTTCCTTAAGGGGACCAAGTGTTTCTTCGATTGCAACCTTATTAGAAAACTTCACTCAAGGCTGACCATTGTCAGAAATTGGTGCCCAAATTTATGGTCCTTATATAGCTCTCAAGCGCATGGGACAGGTGTCCTATCAGTTAGCTTTTCCCAGTCATTCTAAGCTCCATCATGTTAAAAATTCATGTCTCCTGCTTAAAGAAGGTGATTGGAACTAAGTGCCAAACTCAAACCAGTCTTCTCGAGTTGCATGAAGAAGTATCCATTTGGTTGCAGCCATAAGCAGTCTTGGACCAGCGTGAGCATTGTCTCCATTAGCACACCATCAAGGAAGTGTTAGTATAGTAAAAAGATACAAATCCAGTAGATGCCACATGGGAGCCAGCTACCATTCTGCAGCAATTTCTTCATCTCAAGCCTTGAGGACAAGATTTTTTTTTAAAGGGGAGGGCATGTTAGGCACTTAACCTCCCTAACCCCTCATGTAGGTAGAATAATAAATTTTCCATGGAATAAAGGTCAATATTAATAAGGTCTAGTAATAAGGAAGAATAAGTCAAATGTAAGAAGACCTAATAGAAGCTTTCGCTTATAGAAGATCTTCCTCTAGATTGTTCTTTTGATAGATAGATTTAGTATAAATATGAGTCAAGGGCATGAGAAGTTTTGTCTTGAGAATTGTTGTAATAGAGCATTTCTCTGTTGGAGGTTTCCCCCTTGAAGAGGCAAGTGAACATTGTTTCCTATCAATAAAGGTATTATTTTGGTGTTGTGGTTTCATCTATTGTGTTGTTTCATTGTTATTCTCTACAATATTTTTGTTTTTAGCTATTATAAAACATCTAGTACCTTACACTAAGCATGACCCCCAACACTAGCATTATCATATGATCCTCGTTGAGCAGCAACCACAACATATTGCAATCGGCTAGGTCCCTTCCTTTTTTGTCTAACGCCTTCTCAAGAGACTATATAACTGGGCGACTATCTGTACTTGTAAGTGACAATAAGCGTACATCTTCGATAGTAAAATGGTAAACTCACTTTACAGATGGATCATCTTTTCACAAAACCATTAAAATATAAGTCGATTGTGTAAATGACAATTGCATCGAAATCTTGCTCTCATTTCCTCGACAGTTGTTGTTGTCCTTCGGATTCACACTGTAAACATTCTTTGTTCGATATACACCTTCTCAATGTACATCAAAATATGAAGTTATTTCAAGTCATCTTTCATGCTTTCCTCACTCAATGAGTACTACAAACCACGATTCATTTTAAAGAGATTTAAACTCTAGATTTTGTAAAAAATGAGCATTGGTTTCATTGCAAGGACGAATATTAAATCCAACCAACGCCATCATTTTGCCATATCTTTTAAAACAGGAGATGAAGACCACTTGAAACCGGGACATGTCATTAACTTATATGTTTAGTGGCATTCCATCGACAATTGATGTGTAATCCATTTATAAATGAAAGATATTGTTGCATTTTTCCATAAATGCAACTTCAATATAAAGAATACCCATTAAAATCTGGTGCGTGCATCTTCAAACGATGTAACCATGTCAATTTTCATATTCACATACCATTGTAAAAAAAAAATTCGATGAAGATTTAAATATTAAATGGGCTTGACATATAGTGGCAAGAATCATCAAGTAATGGTTTCGTAGCATGAAGTGGACTAGTTTATGAAGTCAAGGTCGAACTTTGATTTTGGAAATAAAAGAATTCATGTAGAAATGATCACGACAAACATGATAATATATTTTAATATATCTTTGTTTTTGGCCTGGAAAATGCCAAGGTCATAACCTCAAAAAGAATGTATAAAGTTTATATTAGAATATGGAGAGTGAGTTAATGGAAAGTGAGGTATGTTGGGTAAAATATGGCATGATCATTAAATGGTAACATGGCTCTTTAAAACATTTATTCACTCTCTCCTTTATAAAATAGATAAGTTGGGGTATATACCAACAAGGGATGATATAAGGGTTTTTAGACATGTTGTGTCATTGGTGAAATAAGACAACATGAATAATGCAAGGAGTGAGAAAAGGGACATGCTTAGTTATAAGTCAAGTGCCACGATAAATTCTCCAAGAACATTATGACAACTTTAATGAGAATGCGTGAAAACTTGTGCAACCAGTGTGATCTGAGGGGGTAGCTTGGCAATACTTTGCCAACTAGAAACTAATGACCAAAATGGTCATCAACATGAATGACAACCAAGGTATCAATATTTTGTACTACGAATAGGTGGGTTTTCAGGCCCATGTACTATGAAGAAGCGGGTTTTCAAGCCCGTGGCAATCTCTCTCTTGTGAGAGAATTGTCGAAGATCATTTTTGGGTGCGTTGGGAAATAGTTGCAGGGATCTAAGACTCTCTATCTGGCCTATTGTTGAAGCCCTCAAAAGGAAGTGGGTCAGTCAAAGGATTGTTGAGGAGAGAAGGGGCACACTTCCTGGGGTGGGACTGGCATGTGGGAAATGAGAGTTTGTATGCTAGTTCCAGCAGTTGGCACCTTGACCTAGGATTAATTGTTGAGTATAGACCTTAGTCTAGCCTACGAAGCCTTCCCTAGTGGAGTTCTAGTCTCAGCTTGGGGGTGACCTGTTGTTGGGAGTTTATGAGCAACAGAGTCTATGGTTCGGAGGAGCGTATGAGGTCTACACGCAGTTGGTGTTTTTCATCAAATATAAGTGTCTCTTATGTGTAATTACATGTTGTCTATTGTGTGTTATATATTTAATCTGTTGTTGTAACTGTTTATATATTTATGCATGGCTTATATATGTTGTAAAACTGCATGTGTGCTCATATGCAAGGCATTCTAATTTAATAGGATGAAAAGAACAAAATTTGTGTCACGTGGCCAACCTGCATGGCTAGGGATGTGACATCGTAGTATCAGAGTTTGGATCTTTGAGTATGTTGGTAACGGGGGTCATTACATTTTGAAGGAATTATAGTTATAGAACTACATATCGGTGCATATGCAGGGCATAATTATTAATCATATGATGTCAGAGTAGATTGAAGATGTTAGTTGGTAATGAGAAACATTACATTATAGTATCAAATTTCAGGAATAGAGGTAACAGGACCTAGCCATATGGTTGAGTACGTTACCTAGCCATAAGGGGTATATGTTCAAGGAATTTGAGAGAGTAACTGTGACAAAATATAGATTTTTGTGTGACGGTACCCAGGTGGGGTCTTGGGTACATTACATTCTGGTATCAGAGCCATTTCTTGAGTTTGTTGGCAAGGAGATTACAGTATATTGTGACTCAAAGGAATTTAAAGGAAATTTGAAAATACAGTTGTGTTAGAAGATGGGATGTTGTGTGGAGTGGCTCAGCTCGGGGCTGGGAATGTTACAACAAACCCAATAGAGGAAGAACAAAGAAAACAAGATGAAGAAGAAATAAACAATGATGTTTTCACCATGGACATGGACATTCCAGGGTCACCAACTGAAGCCCCACTCATTGGGGGACACTTTTCATTGAATGAGCTTGGACTGGGACGGTTCACACCCTCCAAGGCTCGCAAGGTTGTTGTTAACCTATATAAGCTCACTTCTTTTATTTTTACCTTTTCTTTACGTAGAAATTTTTCAATCCATGGTGAGTTTATAACTCTCCTTATCAAGTTTCGTGTAATACAAAATACACTTGTATTCTTTGCCATATACATATTGCACCGTGACTTAGCAATTTCTTAAGTTCTCCCATAACGATGAGTTTGTGGGTTGGTATTATCATTCTCACTCAAGTCTGTTGTTCCGTTGTCATCAAAATGCACCTGATGCTCTGTGACCCGTATTGCTCAACACTTAGAATATTTTTGAAGTTTCTTAGTACCGCGGGTCGCATACTCGTTGGTTCATGTTTGTTCCCCCAATTCGTTTCCTTGTGTTCTATGAGTCCGACCAATCGAATCAACACTTAATTGATTTTCAATAACATTGCAGGTTCACGGGTTGGCGGGTTCATGCTTGTTCCTTCATTTCTTGATATCTACATTCGATCCTCCAACGTATTACATATATTACTTTTCACTTTCCCTAAGACTTTATTTAATGTTAATCTTATGGAGGACAATATTTAATTAATTTTTGAAAAGGTCATTATTAATGGTAGACTTTTCGAGGTAATCTGTCATTCAATCCACATTAATTCTTCCATCTAAAAAGGAGTTGTGAGTTATATTATCAAATGGGGATTTACTTTGAAATTAATGTTTCAAAGTGAATATACAAAATTCGCCAACTTTCAAACAAAATGTCAGTGAAAGGAAGAGAATACTTATGTGGGGATACTTTGAATTTAATCGAGCGAGAGGACCATAAGTTCCAGTGGTCGAGATCTTACTGGCATTATTCTTCGCTTCCACTACCAGAAAGGAACGAAAATATAGTATGGACGTCAAGCATCGCTTCAGCAGGGTGCGTACTAGAGGTTTTTTACTCTAGGGAAATTATTTCTTGGTGTGTTGATAAGTATGAATAGAATCAGACAGTGATTCAACTTCAAAGGGAATCTCTTATTTCTTTGTCGCCATTAGTTTTCATAAAGATGTTAAAGTTTTTGGGTTGTTATATTCTTTGCAGTGAAAGTCTACTCGAGGTGGATCGACTGACAGCCGAATTCGAAGGTCAAGGTAGTTCGATTGGATAAAGACAAAGTTGAAGGAATTGATCGAAAGTTGAAGGAATCGACGAAAAGTCGAAGGTCGAGGTGTTTTTGAGTGGGTAAAGACGAAGTCGAAGACATCGACAGCAAGTCGAAGGTTGAGCTGGATCGACCAGATAAATTCAAATAATTCAACCAATAAGAGGTCGACAAGCAAGTGTGTGGAAACCGACTAAAGACCTAATGAAGGTTGATTGGTAGTCGACTAGTAATCCCACTTGGTAGTTGACTGTAACAGAATCTTGAGTTTCGTGGGATTCGTAGCCAATGATATGAATGGATCTGTAATTGTTTTTGGGTGTCTTTTGGGTGTCTTTTCTTTTATTAACACAATTCTTTAAATATTTCTAACTTATGACTCTTACCGAATCTTTTCTTTTATTAACACAATTCTTTAAATATTTCTAACCTGAGACATTCAACAATACTTGAAAAGACACCCAAAAACAATTACAGATCCATTCATATCATTGAAGATTTGGTATTGTTGAATGTCTCAGGTAAAGATTCGGCCAAGTAACTCTGGGACAAGTTGGGAAGCTTGTACCAATCAAAATCTATGGTAAATAAGTTGTTTCTCAGAAAGAAACTATATCTTCTAAGGATGAGTGATGGTAGTTCGGTGACTGAGAATTTAAATGTGTTTAATACCATTATAAGAAAGTTATCTTTTGTGGATATTAAAATTACTGAAGAGGAGAAATGTATTAGCCTATTATGTTCTTTGTCATAATCCTGGGATAGCTTAGTCATGGCTATAGGGATTAATACAACCACATTAGTTCTATAATATGTGGTTGCATCTCTATTGTCAGAATAAATGAGAAGGAAGAACATGGAAGGATCGACGAAAGATTCTTTAGTGGTGAGAGGTTGATTGATTTATAGAGATGAAGGAAAATTCTTCGATAGAAATTCTAAGTCAAAGGGTAGACTTAAATCTCCTATTCAGTCAATGAGAAGATGTTGGAAATGTGGTAAAGTTGGGCATTACAAAAGGGACTGCAATTCGAAGGCAATGGAAGTCAGTACAGGATCAAATGAGAAGCAGTCGACTAAGAGAAAGATGACTCTAGATAAGGGAGGCGATGTGTATCTGGTGTCGACCAATATATAGTCAAATCAAGATGTTTGGTTGATCGACTCGAGAACATCATATCATATGACACTGCATAGAGAATGGTTCTGCGAATATGAACAATACTAAGGAGGAGACTTGTTCTTAGGGGACAACTCGACAACCAAAATTGTTGAACGAGGAAGATTTTGACTGATACTGCAAGATGGGAGGAGTAGAACCCTTCTAGGTGTGCTACACATTTCAGGTTTGGGAAGAAACCTGATATCTATTAGTAATATGGGTGATGCAGGAGTGCACACTCTATTTCAAAAGGATTCATGCAATATGGTCAAAGGTGTGATGGTCTTAATGAAAGGATTTCGGATAGGAACCCCATACAAGTTACTAGCGAGAGTCGACACGACTGGATGCAACAACATCATTGTTCCTGAAGTCGATTTGACTTTGAATCAACTTGAATCAAATCAAGCAAAGTCGATTCAAACCGACTCAACAAGTCATCGTAAACTCAACTCGGCCATGCTATGGCACGAGAGGATGGGACACATTGGAGAAAAAGGACTTCAAACTATTCATAACAAAGGTATGGTCAAAGACTTTCTTGAATGTAATCTAGAATTTGAATTTTGTGAACATTGTATATACAGAAAACAAAGTCGGGTGAGGTTCTCATATGGAGCGACAAGGGAAAATGGATTCTAGAATTGGTTCATAGTGATGGGTTTGGCCCTGTTTCAATTCCTTCACTTGGTGGATCCTTGTATTATGTCTCCTTTATAGATGATTTTTCCAAGAAGACATGGATATACTTCCTAAGGAAGAAATTAGAGGTTTTAGAGAAATTCAAAGAGTTTAAATCTCTTGTAGAAAACTAGATAGATAAAAAGATTAAGGTGTTGAGAATTGACAACGGTGGTGAATTCTGTGGAAAATATTTTGATCAATTTTGCAAGGAGTGTGCCATAGCATGCCAAAACACCACACCATATACCCCACAACAAAATGGAGTTGTCAAGAGAATGAACAGAACATTAATGGACAAGGCAAGGAGCATGCTCAGTGGTGATGGGCTCGCATAAGAATTATGGGTAGAGGTAGTTGACACTAAAACATATCCATTGAATATGTCTCCTTCATCGGCGCTAATCGACATGACTCCACATGAGGTATGGTCGGGTAAGAAGCCTTCAGTTTCACATCTTAAAGTATTTGATTGTGATGCATCTATGCATGTTCCCAAGGAAAAGATGATCAAGTTGGACAAGAAGGAAGTCAGGTGTGTTTTCATTGGATACAAAGAAGGAATGAAATGATATAAGCTATGGGATCCTGCATCAAGGAAAACATTGTACAATTGAGATGCGGTCTTCAGAGAAGTCAGAAGTAAGTCTGAGACTGAGGAAATTGTTCATATCAAGAATAATCATGAGACGGTGCAGTTTGAATTGAGAAACGAAGAAGATGATTCAAATGAGTCCATTGAATCAAAAGAAGAGGTGGAACAACCAACCCCAGTTGTAAGCAAGTCAGAAAGAGTAAGAAAACCAATCGAAAGCTATAGTTCACCCGACTTCCATTCTGCATTCGTGTTAATGCCATCGACGATGAGCCAAAGTCGGGTGGGGAGGATGTCAACTCAGCATAGGGAAAAATCTGGAAGGATGTCATGGTCGAAGAGATGGAATCCTTGCACAATAATGAGACATGGAACTTATTCAAATTACTTAATGGAAGAAAGTATGTCAGTAGCAAATGGATATTCAATAAGAATATGAATGCAGTAGGTCAAGTCAAGAAAATCAAAGCTCGACTGGTACCGAAAGGATATTCCCAAGTCGAAGGAGTTGACTTGGTGATATTTTTTCCCATGTTGCAAAATTAACTTTCATTAGAGTACTAATGTCTCTGGTTGCAACATTTGATATGGAAATAGAACAGATGGATTTGAAGACAACATTCCTACACAGGGACCTGGAAGAGGAAATCTACTTGAAACAACATGAAGGATTTGTAGTAAAGGGAAAGAAAGATTTGGTGTGCAAACTGAAAAGATCCCTTTATGGTATAAACAAATCACCAAGGATGTGGTACCAAAATTTCGACACATACATCCTTAGTTTGGTGTTTGTGAGAAGAAAATCTCATCACTGGCTATACTCCAAAGAAGAAGGAGGGTGTTTTGTATATGTAGCATTGTATGTCAACAACATGTTGTTGATTGGAAACAACATGGACACAATAAAGGAGGTGAAGAAACAGTTATCCTCCAAGTTCGACGTGAAGGATATCAGTGCAGTAAAATTCATTCTGTGAATGGAGATTAAGAGAGATCAAGCAACTAGAAAGATCTGGTTGAATCAGACGAAGTATATTGAAATAATTTTGAAATGTTTCAACGTTCAGGGCTGCAAACCTGTAAAGGTGCCAATTCCTATGGGAGCAAGGCTAACTGATGAACAGTGTCTAAAGACACAAGAGGAAGTAGAGGACATGGCATGTGTTCCCTATGCAAGTGTTGTTGGTAGTTCAATGGATGTGATGGTTTGCACTCGACTAGACATTTCCCATGTAGTGGGAGAGTTGATCAGATACATGTAGACACTTGGGAAGGAATACTGGACAATTGTCCAAAGAGTATTCAGGTATTTGTGTGGAAAAAAATATTATGTGATATGCTACCAAGGAAAACCTAGAGATGACAATGAATTAAATGTACATGGATTTGTCAACGTCGAATGGGCTAGAGATCTGGATCGACGGAGGCCGACCGGTGAATATTTGTTTAAGATGTTCAGTGGAGCAATCAGCTCGATGAGTAAGCTACGGGTGATCATAGCCCTATCGAAAACATAAGTTGAATATATGGCAGCCACTCGTGGAAGCAAATAAGCAATATGGCTACAAAGGGTATGTTCAGGAATCGGGTTTGAACAGAGAGTTATGAACATAAGTTGCAACAGTCAAAGCACAATATTTATGGCAAAGAACCTTGCTTGTCATTCTAAGACTAAGCACATTGATGTACAATACCATTTTGTGGGAGACATGGTGGAAAGCAACAAGGTGTTGTTGGAGAATGTAGACACATTGGAAAACATAACAGACTCTTTGACCAAGTCTGTGACTGTTGTGAAGTTCTCTTGGTGTAGAGAGGCAATGGGCATTGTTACCCTAGGTCTATGAACAAGAGTTCATAGGTCTCCTAGTTTCAACAAAGATGACAACAAGTGGGAGAATGTTGGGTTGTTATATTCTTTGTAGTGAAATTATGGTCGAGGTGGATCGACTAACAGTCGAAATAAAAGGTTGTGGTGGTTCATCCAGGTAAAGACAAAGTCGAAGGAATCAACAGCAATTCAAGGTCGAGGTGTTTTCGATCGGGTAAAGACAAAGTCAAAGACATCAACAACAAGTCAAAGGTCGAGGTAGATCAACCGAGTAAAGTCAAAGAAGTCAATCGACAAGAGGTCGACAGGTGGGCATGTGGCAACCAATTGAAGACAGGATGCAGGTTGACTGGTTGTCGATTGGTAATCTGACTTGGTAGTTGACTATAAACAAATCCCTAAATTCACAAGATTTGTAGCCAAGTATATGCATGGATCTGTAACCATTTTTGGGCGCCTTTTCTTTAGGGTTTTTCCTATTGTAAATCTTATAAAGAAGTCATGGTGTAACACTATAAAAGCTAATCAATCTTTAGATGATGAATGGTTAATCACCAAGAGTCTGTAATCATAGAGGTTGTTGGTCATACAGATGTAGGTCGAATTGGCTAGAGGGTTGTTCTTGTGTAAGCAAGAGGGTATGATGTCGATTGTGTCTTAGGTGTGGACCAAGGTTAGACATGTAACCTTTTATTCTGAATGAATAAGACAACAAGGAGCAGAACACTCAAGGAATGTTGGTTTTCCCGGTTTGGGTTTCAAGGGTAAAATATTTGTGTATTGTGTGTTTGTTTTGTCAATTACTTTCTTTATTATAGCTTTCTTCCTCTCTTCTACTAGGTTTAACATGAAAGTGTGTCCTCATTTCCTAATAAAATCCTCTCGATTCAACCATCACATTCAATGGGGAGGAAGCTAGACAATTCCTTAAAGAAATAAATTTTGAATTTGAACTCTTATGGGAATACCTTGAAGATACTACCATGATGTCGGAGGATTTAACGAATATTCTGGTCAACTCACTTAAAAATTCTTATAAAGAAATTGCATGGCTCTTTACCAGAGTTACAAGTCAGGAATCAACAATGACAATTCCTCGGTTAGCCCTTTACATTTTATATTTTATAGTTCATGAAAAGGAAATCTTTAATTGGGCGAAGATTATTTCTATAGAAATTTCCTCACAATTAGCTAATTTCAAGGAAAACAAAAGGTTCTACATGTCTTCATACTTGATAATTTTTTATCACGTATTGTCATGTTTTTAAAGGTCTGAGTATCGAAAAGAGGGTTGACTATAAAATTGATCCAGTAACAATGTGGTACCGAGCCCTCTGGAGACAGGGGGTTATTTATCATTTTTATGAAGTTTATAACGAATTCATTGAATTATTTTCAAGAAACTCATATTTGGTCAAAACACATCTAGGTTATCCCTGGAAGCATCAAAATTCCTAGATAAAAAGGGGAGTTTTGAGAAAATGGAGCATTATATTGTGGTAAGAACATATTGTTCTCATGAGAAGCCCTTTTATCTTCCTTATTATGTTTCAGATAGAATGTTTGTCATAGAGGTTGTTAGATAGTACATATTTTGGGTACATTTCTTCCATGAGAAAAGGAAAAGGCAATGTATTTCAATGCCATGGAGAATTGGGAAAATTTCATTAAGAGGTATTTATAAAATTGATGAATTCACAGTTGAATTGGATCAATACAACTTGAAATTTCCAAACAAAATTAAGGGGTTTTACCCAAATCATCTTTTCATGGACCACATGATGTCCATTTTTGTTTGAAGAAGAAGAGGGAGATAGTCAAGACCCACCAACACTAGTTGGAGAAAGGAAAACATAATATATTCAAACTATTGTTAGTACTACAAATAAGCATAAATAGAGAGGAAAATTTACAAATGAAAGAAGTGATCATTCACCAAGTGTATCACAAAGAAGCAACCTACCAAAGAAAATTTCTTAGCCAGTGACACCACAGCAAAATAAATATTCTACCAACAATTCCGATGATGGGGGTGACCAAAATCCTCCGAGAGGAAATTTCGAGAAATCTCATAAACTTCAGGTCAAAATAAAGAGGCAAGGTACTCAACATGAGGAAGAAAATATCATACCTGAAGGTGAAGGAATGCTTCAAGATATGGATCTGGATATAAATATTGAAGACATTGAGTTCCCAGATGATGAACAGAGACTCCTGGAAAGCATGGATGTTGCAGCTGAGATTACAACTCAAGAACAAACCTTTTCAGAAGATGAATCTTTCACGGTACAAAATGACATGTTTGACAAAAGCTCTAAAATTTTAATTTTAGAGAAAATTATTTCAAAAAATTTGTTTTCAAAGGTGTACCCCCTTCCAAAATTGCAAAAATTCATAAAGCTACGGTAAATTCTCTAGAAATGTCAGTGGATGACTGGAGGCAAAAAATATAATGTTTAAGGAAAGGGTCAAGGAATTAGAACAAACTATGATGCCACCCCCTATATTTTCTACCATGGTTTCAATGGTCCAACCCTAGAAAAACTTTGATAAAACCCCATAATCGACTTTAAAATTGAAGGGAACAATGAGTTTACTTGTTGCAATTAGGCGTTATATTTGAGAAAATACTCATTTTAGAGACATGGGATTTAGCAAGTAGATTTGTCTCCCTTGGTTCAAAGATTCAAAATTTCAGAGAATATTTACAAGCTGACATAAGAAATAATGAAGGATTTTATAAAGATGCAATTATTACATTCAATTTAAAGGTTTCAGGCATGACCGAGTTGAAAATAAAAGAGGAAGGTTTTCCCTCCCCTACCTACATGAAACAACTAAAGGTGTGTTGGGTAAAGAGAATTAATACATTAAAATAACTATTGGATGATCTAGATATCCTAAGTGTCAAAAAGAGTGAAGCTTATTCTAAGATAATGGGATTAGACCTTGTAGGAACGTACAAGATCCCAAACTTATTTCAAATAGCATTCTCTTGACAAGGCAAGAATTTGAGGAACATGTAGAGATATTGAAAGGTATATCAGCAGAGAATTTGGCACTGGTCAATAAACGATGACTAGAGAGAATATAAGAGAAACAAATGGCCCAAAAATGAGTGAGAGATTCCATCATAGTAATTGAAAATTGATCACATCCTTCTCCCTTTCTCTTCCACTTTCAGAACTCATCCGGTCATATTTTTTCTATCCCAAGGAGAATATAACCGATTTCTAATCGCTCCTTTATGTTCTCTTTTCAGGTCTTGCATTGCTCCTCCCTATTCCAACTCTTTTCTTATTTCATTTCTTTATTTTATGATCCATAGGAGCCAATCCAAATCCATGTTTGGACAAACACCTTTTATTTTCATAAGACTATTTTATTTTTGAGAAAACTCCAGAGAACTACTTCAGGGTTAATTTTAATTGTATCTTTGAAACTCTGAGCATTTGAGTATAAGATATTTGAAATTAACCTATCAAACCTTATTTTGATTTCAATGAAGAGACTCTTTTAAAGTTCTCTTATATATGGGCTCTTCATCTTTCTTTCCATGAATATAATCAAAAATATTTGAAACTATGATGGATGTGAGATTCATGTTATATTTCTTATAGGTATCTTCTTGTATCATATTTCTGCAAATATATTGTTTTACGAGTGAAGGTTCTTGGTCCATTTCTCATGAATTCTTAATGCATGTATCTTCTTTTCAATGTTTTTTTAATAAAGATTTGGAGTTTGTTTTCAGCACTCTTCCATTTTAATATTGTTGTCCCAAGATTTTCAAAGACAAATCTATAAAGAATTCAAAGAGGAGTAACACCTCTATAAAAACAAAGGGGAATATTTAATCCTCATGAGGTTATTATTTCGATCTTAACCGAATCAAGCATCAGCAGTTGCCAACATGAACAAGTTCTAGTTCAACAAAACCTCTAACATGATAGTCCAACAATAGACCAAGAAGCTCCCAGTCACTAGAAAGGATCCTCTATTAGTGGCTACCGAAACCACCATGACAAAATATGTTGGGAAGGACCTGATCTTAACAACATCAGTCGGCGTTTCCCTCACAATGGAATCAGAGAAAAATCTCAAAGGCTTGGTCTGCGAGAAAAAATAAAAATATGACTGGATCAAAGAGCTAGAAGAAGAGGTTAGGCGCGGTAAAAGGGATAATGAAAGCATAAAAGAATGTAGAATATGCATTGAAAGAGTCAAAACAGAGCTTCATGACATGGTGGCTAACATGTATGTGAATTTTCAAGTCTTCCAATAGTTGGCAGCGTAAATTATGACCCTAGCATAGCTCAACGCAAACCAAGAACGTGGAATTTTTCGCCATTAGAATAGGCCTAAATGAGATGCAACTCTGGATTGTTGAAAATCCAGATGCCCCAATTGTTCTACCATGCATATCAGAGTGGGAGAGTAAAGTTGACTATGTGACTCTTGATAATTGCCAACAAGTCGGGGATAATGTGGAAAAGGATATAAAGAATTCATTGTTAATCTATGCACAACTTCACAAGGCAACACACATCTTAGAAAACTAAGGACACTTGCCTCAGATCGAAGAAATGAGGAAGATGAAATTTGATGAGCAGAGTTTTGAAGAGTTCAAGTTGAACATTGAGCAGAGGCAAATGGATGTTAGGGTTACAACTAGAGTAACAACGGACCTAATGGAGGAGTATCTCGTGAAGCAGCCAAAAATCAAAACATGATTCAAGCCTTCATGGTCAACTTGAAGAGATATATGAAAACCCTCTTGCAAAATTTAGAAGCTCACGAGGTTGCCCTGAAGACGCCTCTATTACGTATTTATCACCATTACAGGACAACATGAAGCTTGGGAAGCTTACTTGAGAGATAATGATAAATCAAGGAGGACATAAGAGCCAATTCGAATATGCTCACAATCACCTTCTATTTTGTCTTTTTGCCAACTATACTCAATTTTGTCTTACTATAACACATGTCAAAAATAATTGAGAGGGGAAGATGAAGAGACATGTAACTGCTTCTTGCAGAATTCAAGAAACCCCATAGGAAGTTACTCAAGATATTATAAGTAAAGGAAGAGGCCCATTTTGAAAGGGCTCTTAAACTATTATAAATTTCGGGAACTATTTTCTAAAGTAATATTGAGAAGCCCTCAAGGCCAATTTTGTTGGAAAGAAACGTTGTTTACCTATAGCTAGTTTTTCTTTGAACTACTTGAAGTAATTTGCTATGATGTTTGTATATGTTGTAAGAGTGTTGTTTCATTTATACACTTTTCTTATGTGAATAAAAAATTTCTGCAGTTTTGTCTTTATCTCTAAAAAATTATCCTGAGATAATGAGTAGTTTATTCATGTAATTCTGTAGCTTATACTAATCTAGTTATATTTTATATGCATGTGTTATTTAACCTTGTTTCTCTTTAACAACTATCTTAAAGGAGTTCTCACGGGGATTATTGAAATTTCCAAGTACTTATTATTTATTGTAGTTTCTTCTAGCTAGGATAGGGTTGAGTAGATTTTATTTCTACAAGTAGTTAGTTTGCATATGCAAACCCCTTTACATTCCAAACCATTCATTCATCCCCTCAACCCAGTAATAACAGTCGTTCCAAAATCCATATGGATCTCCTAACCCAAACAATGCGTAGTCTATTTAGAACTGTGTATCGGGGAGTGCCACTATCTCTTGAACAACATTTTTCCTGCGTCAACAGAATTGGCGCTAGAAACAGGGATTGAGTTGTATGGCTAGAGGTAATATTCAATTCTCACATGGTCAGTCCTCTGATAACATTCCCATTGAACAATAACCACCCCATATTTTTCTTGAGTAGGAAGTTACCTTCGAAGATTCTAACCTCGTGTTCGAAAGTCCTACTGTTGGAAGTCTGGAAACCAATCATGAGGCTTAGTATGTTGTCCCCAACATTGAGTTTGTTGAAACGCAGTGGATTACCCATTCTTTTTATAAATTACTCGGTCACTTAATCGTAGCTTCAGCGCTGCCCAGGAGGAGAGCTACTCGCATACTTGTTAATCAGTCTGACGTCATTGTCGAATTTGTTGAGGATTTGGTTGAAGTTGGCTTACAAGAAATACCTCTTCCTTTGGACCAAATACCTCCTACATTTCCAGGTCCTACCCATCCTGGTTTTAAACATCACTTTGAAGGTGAAAACTCTAAATCTGACGATGACAACATGGTTGGAAATCAAAATTTCATCCCAACATGGATGTCTCAAGGAGAGTTAAACTCGCCCATACTTGTGCATGAACTACCTAAATTCCCAGAAATACTTCTTCTGAAGTTTGATCTAGACAAAGCATGTTCCCTAGAGGATCACATCAAAAACTTTTACTTGGCCATCCAACTCCTTGATCTCTGCCATGAATATGTGGTTTGTAGGATTTTCCATTATACTTTCGAGAATAAGGCTTCTACATGGTACTATAATCTCTCAACCAGATCCATAACCTGCAGGGTTAATTTCAAGAAAGCATTCCTCATAAGTTTGGAGATGAGAAAACTCCTGCAACCCTGTTCAAAGAGGTGGTGGATCTAAAAATGGAGAAGAATGAGTGTTACGTTCCTGAATATATCTGCAGATATACTTCAGAAATAACCAAGAATAAACCAAACTATTCACCATAACATAAACACAAATGTAGATAAAATCCTTGAGCACCATATATTAATACTTATGGAAGGATAAAACTCCTCAAGCAATCCTTGCTTGTACAATCACAATATTCTTCACTAAGCTTCATTACATTGCTTACACTTCTTTATATAACTCTCTCTATCTCCTAGGAACCTTCTAGAGAGCCTTCTCACATTTATTACATCTAACTACCATAGTGGGCCTTTATTAATATAGTGGACCTAGTCCACCTTACATTGAATGCCCACATTCTCATATATTAAATGACTTCCACTAATAATACATAACCACATTCCCATTGGGTACCTCATTAGGTACCCCATATTACCTCCCCAGGTATATTACATTCCATCCCTTTAGGGACCTAACCCCTCAATTAGGTAGAATAATATATTTCCATGTAATAAAGGTCAATAGGAGAAGGTGAAGGATTTCAATCAACGTTTTACTACCATCATGAAGAAGTTTCATGCTAAGTCAACCCTTGTTGAAGCCTTAATGGTAGAATATTACAACTCAACATTACACCCCTCCATAGGCACGTTTGTCAAACAAGCGTGAAAAGCTACTTTATCCCTGAACTTTGAAGAAGCAAAGGAGGTTGAAAAGGAATTTATCTCCTTAGGGAACCATCCCACGGCCAATAAAACCAAATCAATTGGAAAGAAGCCTCTACTCCTGACCAAGTCTCCCGAAAATGAACCCAAGGACTTAGATAGCGTAGTCAAGCTAGTGAAAAATTTGTCCAATGAAGTGGTAGATCTTAGGAAAAGTGTTGGTGAAGAATCCTCCAAACAGAAATATTTTTGCACATTTTTTTAAAAAACGGATAACCTATATAAGCCACCAAATACCCATGGTCTCGTGTTGAACATTAATGACTTTTGCATGGGTAATTTGTGTTCCTATCACTAGATGAATCATTCTGAAAATACCTATCCTCAATGGATTAATTCCATGACCCTAGTCATCAATCAGTTATTATACCAACAGGAAGCTACCATTGAGCAAACCCAAGAAACTGAAAGGGAAGAAACCACTAATGACAAGGACACCACGGAATAATCTACCATGTTCTTATGGGACTGGTGTTTAGAATCCAACGACGAACATGTTGAAAAAATTTATGTAGGAGACACCCAGATCCAAAAAAATGCCCCTAAGGATTACAACATGCATAGAAAAGAGTAGTAACCAACACCCCTCTACCTTCAAAAACTTCCCCTACACCTATAAAAATAAGTTCCCCCACAATTCCTCCCATAGTTGCACAGAAGCCAAGTAATCCTGCAAAGGCCAGTAGCAAACCCGGTACTTCATAGGGAAAAAAAAACGTGAAAAGATCTAAAAGTCATGCCTTAGAATATAACGTCATTGAGAATCTGAAGAAAACCAAAGAAAATATTTCTCTACATGACATATATGCACTCCCTCAACAACAACACCTCATTCTTGACACCTTCAAACCCACTAACTCTCATAAAAACATTGTTGCAGTAGAAGACATCACTTCTAAATATGTTGAAACTAAAACAGAAGAAAAAATTGAAATAAAGTCTACCATGAATGCAGCTAGTATAGGGTCACAATCTATATCCCTAGTCCTGCCTTTCCTCCTCTCATTTGAAATTTTCAATTTCAATGTGCACAATTTCTTAAGGAATTCTAGCGCTTCTTCGAATGTGATGCCTTACTTAGTTTGTCAAAAGATAAATGTTTTCCTCCCCCGCCCGAGGACCTTTGCTCTATTTTCTTTTACTTTGCTTCATCTCTTAATCTTCCCCCATCTTTGGTTTTATTATCCTCCTTCAATTGTTTTTCCTTCCCCGCTAATTTCTTCAACCCCGGCTCCTATAAATTTTTACTCTTAATTTCAATTTTCCTCCCATATTTTATTGTTATTATTATATATTTTTTCTTCTTTCTCTCTTTCATCTCCCCCCTCCCCTTTTTTCTTCTTTTTCTAATCACTTTATCAATTAATTCGCACTCTATACATTCATATTTCCCTTCCTATTTTATTGCTAATGACCCAAATTTTCTTCCATACTTTATTTTTCTTCCCCCCTTTTTTCATCCAATTACTTTAACATCTAATCTTTAATGACATATTCAAATATTTGTTTGTTTTGTGATCTATTCAAATTTACCTCTACATTTTATAGTTCTCACATTTTCCCCCCTCCTCTTATTAATTCAACAACTAATTCTTTATCTCCTTGATTTTTTTTATATTTTTCTCATCACATTTAAATAATTCATTTTTATCTCAACAACTACTTTCCATTGACAATTTTTTCTCTCCTTCAATGGTCACTTACTATCTTGTCTTATAAATAACATACTCAACACTCTATTCCACCACACGAGTTTTTTATGTCCCTGATGATGGGTGGAGTGTCCAGTCGGAACGTTAGACGTTTTGAAACCCTGCACATAGTGTTTATCCAGAAAAAAATAAATAAATAAAAATAGCAGGATTATCCAATTATATAGATAAGATTTAAAGTAATGGGTGAAATCAAAGATGTCATGACTATATTGACTTTTGACCCCATAGTACATCAGGTTATTCATATCATTTTATTAGATATTTCAAAATCTTATGTTTTTTTGTTGAGCAAGGACTGGTTTGAAAAACCACATGGCTACTTCTCTACAGATTAGACTCATCTATGCCTATCGTATAAGGGAAGGACAAACCAAATCAGAGTGTAAGAAAACAAAACACTTCAATGTTAAACCTAACAGAAGAGAGGAATAAATATTTATGCTATAAAAGAGATGACAAAGGAAACACATAATACACATAGATTTTACCTTCGAAATCGAAATGGGAAAACCAACATTCCTTGAGTGTCTTGCTCTATTATTGTCTTATTCATTTAGAATAAAAGGTTACATTCCTAAACTTGGTCTACAACTAAGACACAATCGACATCATACCTTCTTGATTTACACAAGAACAAACCTCTATCCAATTCGGCTTACATCTACATTACCAACAACCTCTAAAATGATTTCTCTAAAGATTAGCTTTTACAACATTACAACACACCTTATTTATAGGATTTATAGTAGGAAAAACCCTAAAGAAAGGCACCTAAAAATGGTTACAGATCCACACAAATCATTGGCTACAAATATCGCAAATCTCGATATTTTTTACGGTCGACTACAAAGTCAGATTACCAGTCGACCTTCATTCAATATTCGGTTAGTTGCCACATGATCACCTTTTGTCCTCTTGTCGGTTTACCTCTTCGATTTTGACTTTGCCTGATCGATCCACATTGACCTTCAACTTTCACTTCAAAGAATATAAGAACCCAACATTATCCCACTTGTTGTCTCTTTTGTTGAAACCGGAAGATTCATGAACTCTCCTTCACTGGCCCAGGGCAGCAATGCCCATTGCCTCTCTACACCAAGAGAACTTCACAACACTCACAGACTTGGTCAAAGATTTTTCTATGTTTTTAAACATGTCTACTTTCCCCAACAACACCTTGTTTCTTTCCACCGTATCTCACACGAAATGGGATTGTACATCAATATGCTTAGTCTTGGAATGATAAGTTGGGTTCTTTGTAAGAAATATTGCACTTTGACTATGGAAACTTATCTTCATAGCTCTCTGCTCAAACTCAATCCCTTAACACAACCTTTGCATCCAGACTACTTCTTTGCTTCCATGAGTGGTTTCCATGTATTTAGTTTCTATTGTTGACAAGGCTACGACCGCATATTGCTTACTCATCCAGTTGATTGCTCCATCGAACATCTTGAACACATATCCATTGGTCAACCTTCATCAATCTAGATCTCTTGCCTAGTCGGTGTCGACAAAGACATGTACATTTACTTCACTGTCACCTCCATGTTTTCCTTGGTATCATATAGCATGGTCTTTTGTGCCACACAAATACCTCAATACTCTCTTGACAGTTGTCCAGTCCTCCTTTCTAGGTGTCGATATGTATCTGCTCAACACTCCCACTACATGGGCAATGTATGGTTGAGTGCAGACTATCGCATACATTAGACTACCAACAATACTTGCATAGGGAACATGTATTGTGTCCTCTATCTCTTCTTGTGTCTTTGGACATTGTTCAACAGTTAGCCTTTCTCCCACAGGAATTGGCACCTTTACAGGTTTGTAATCCTGCATTTTGAAACGTTTCAAGATTGTTTCAATAAATTTCTTCTGGTTCAACCAGAGCTTCCTAGTTGCTCAATCTCTTTTAATCTCCATTCCCAGAATGAAGTTTGTTGCATCGAGATCCTTCATGTTGAACTTGGAGGATAGTTGCTTCTTCACCTCATTTATTGCATTCATGTTGTTGTTTCTCATCAACAACATGTTGTCGACATACAATGCTACATATATGAAATGCCTACCCTCTTCCTTGGAATATATACAGAGATCAGATTTGGTTCTCACAAATCCCAAAATAAGGATGTATGTGTTGAACTTTTGGTACCACATCCTTGGTGATCGTTTTAGCTTTTCAATTTTCACACCAAATCTTTCTTTCCCTTTACTAAAAATCCTTCAGGTTGTTTGATGTAGATATCCTCTTTCAGGTCCCCGTGTAGGAAAATTGTATTTACATCCATCTATTCTATTTCTAGATCAAATGTTGCAGCTAGAGACATTAATACTCTAATGGAAGTTAATTTTGCAATAGGGGAAAAAGTCTCACCAAAGTCGACTCCTTTGACTTGGGAATATCCTTTCGCTATCAGTCGAGCTTTGAAGTTTTTGACTTGAATTGTTATGTTCATCTTCTTCTTGAATACCCTCTTATACCAACCAGTTTTATTCCAATGGGTAATTAGACTAAATCCCAAGTCTCATTCATTTGTAAGGATTCCATTTCTTTGATCATGGCATCCTTCCAAAGCCTACCCTCTACCGAGTCGATTGCCTCCCTAACCGACTTGGGCTCCTCATCAGTGACAGTTAACACAAATGCGGAATGGAAGTCGGGTGGACAGACCTTTGGACTAGTTTTCTTATTTGTTCAGACCTCCTTGCAACTGGAATTGTTTGTTCCACCTCTTCATTTGATTAATTCGACTCATCTGAATCACCTTTTTCCTTCCTTAGTTCAAACCACACCTTCTTCGGATCATTCTTTTTTTGAACCATCACATCAAACTCAAATTTCCTTCCGACTTCTCTAAAGACATATCTCAAATGTACATTGTTTTCCTTGATGTATGATCCTAGAGCTTATATCCTTTCATTCCTTCTTTGTATCCAATGAAAATATACGTGATCGCCTTCTTGTCCAGCTTGCTCCTTTTTTCCTTGGGAGCATGCACAAATTCATCATAGCCAAATACTTTGAGATGTGAAATTGAAGGCTTCTTACTAGACCATACCTCATCTGGAGTCATGTCGACTAGTGTCAACGAAGGATACATATTCACCAGATATTTTATAGTGTCAAATGCCTCTGCTAGATTTCTTGTGTGATCCCAGAACCACTGAGCATGCTCCTTGCCTTGTCCATCAACGTTCTATTCATTCTCTCGGCAACTCCATTTTGTTGTGGGGTATATGGTGTGGTATTTTGGCGTGTTGTGCCACACTAATTATAGAACTAATCAAACTCCTTTCCACAGAATTCACCTCAGTTGTCAGTTCTCGGCGCCTTAATCTTCTTATCTATTTGGTTTTCTACAAGAGAATTAAACTCTTTGAATTTCTTGAAAACCTCTGGTTTGTTCCTCATGAAATATATCCATGTCTTCCTAGAAAAATCACCTATGAAGGAGACATAATATAGAGATACACCAGGTGAAGGAATTGAAACATGTCCAAACACATCACTATCAACCAATTCTCGAATCCCCTTTACCCTTGTCAATCCATATGGGAACCTTACCCGACTTTGTTTTCCATATATGCAATGTTCACAAAAGTCGACTTCTAAATTACATTCAAGAAAGTATTCAACCATACCTTTGTTATGCATAGCTCGAAGTCCTTTTTCTCCAATGTGTCCCATCCTCTCATGCCATAGCATGGTTGGGTCGATTTGATGATGAATTGTCGAGTCGATTTGAATCAACTCAGCCCGAGTTGAGTCAAGTCGATTCAAAGTCGAGTTGAATTCAGGAACAATGATGATGTTGCATCAAGTCGAGTCAATATTCCCTAATAACTTGTATAGGGTTCCAATTGAAACTCCTTTCATTAAGACCATCACACCTCTGACCATCTTGCATGTATCCTTCTGAAATAGAGTGTGCACTTTTGTATCACTCATCTTGTTGATAGATATCAGGTTTCTTTCCAAACACAAAATAAGTAGCACACATGGAAGGGTTCTACTCCTCCCATCCTACAGTATCAGTCAAACTCTCCCTCGTTCAACGATTTTGGTTGTCGATTCATCCCCTGAGAACACATCTCCTCTATCATATCGTTGATATTCATAAAATAATTCTCTATGTGGCATCATATGATATGATGCTCCTGAGTCAATAAACCAAACATCTGATCTGATTGTGTACTGGTCGATGCCAAGTACACATCGCCTCCCTTATCTGGAGTCATATTTCTCTAAGTTGATTGCTTCTCATCATATCATGTACTGAATTGCATTCCCTTTGACTTACAATCCCTTTTGTAATGCCCAACTTTACCACATATCCAGTATCTTCTCAACGAATGAACAAGGCATTTAGATCTACCCTTTGACTTAGACTTTCTACCAGATAATTTGTTTTTATCTCTGTCAATCGGTCGACCTCTCACCACTAATGCATCTTTGGTCAATCCTTCCATGTTATTCATTCTCATTTCTTCTGATAGTGGAGATGCAACCATGTCTTCTAGTGCTAATGTGGTTGAATTACTCCCTATATCCACGACTAAGCTATCCCAAGAGTCTAGAAAAGAACATAATAGGCTAATACATTTCTCCTCCTCGGTGATTTTAATATCCATGGAAGATAACTGGCTTATTATGGTATTAAATGCATTTAAATGCTCAGTTACAGAACTGTCCTCACTCATCCTTAGAAGATACAATTTCTTTCTAAGGAACAAGTTATTTACCAAGGATTTCGACTGGTACAAGCTTCCCATTTTGTCCCACAGTTTCTTGGTTGAATATCCACCTGAGATGTTCAGCAGCGCTGGTTCTGCAAGACAAAGTCAAATCGTACTCCTTTCCCTTCTCTTGAGTTTCTCCCATTCTTCCCTTGGCATACCTTTCGTAATGGTACCTAGACAGACTACTACCCATTGTTCTCGATCTACAAGGAGATCTTCAATTTTAAGCTTCCAAAGCTCAAAATTATGGCCATTGAATTTTTTGATCTGTATTCTCGAACTACTTGCCATTCTTTAGGAACAATATTTAAATATCTTTGACTTATGAATCTTACTAGACCTAGGATTTAGCTCAGATCTGAGGTTGTTAAACCAAGCTGTGATACCACATGTAAAGAAATATAACACTTCCACACTAAACCTAAAAGAAGAGAGGAAGAAATATTTAGGCTATAAAAGAGATGACAAAGAAAACACAAATTACATAGAGATTTTACTCTGGAAAACCAGCATTCCTTGAGCGTCTTGCTCTCTTGTTGTCTTATTCATTTAGAATAAAAGATTGCATGCCTAACCTTAGTCTACACCTAAGACACAATCAACATCATACCTTCTTGCTTTACACAAGAACGACCATGTATCCAATTTGGCTTACATCTACATGACTAGCAACTTCTATAAATATTTCTCTAAAGATTACCTTTTACAATGTTACAACACACCTTTTTTATAGGCTTTGCAGTAGGAAAAACCTTAAAGAAAGGCACCCAAAAATGGTTACAAATCCATGCAGATCATTAGATAGAAATCTCACAAATCTCGAGATTTTGTTACAGTCGACTACCAAGTCGGATTATCAATTGACCTTCATTTGGTTTTTATTCGGTTGATGCCCGTCGACCTATTGTCAGTTGACCTCTTCGACTTGTTTTCGATAACTTTGACTTCGACTTTCCCGATCTATCCACCTCGACCTTCAACTTTCACTGCAAAGAATATAACAACCCAACATGAAGCACACAGTAACTGAGCTTGAAGGTAAGAATGAACCTATCAATTTTTCTCACGCTGCATTGGGAATTTGTTTTTTAGAATCTGACCATGGTTTCTACATAGTGCAACCATCTTCACTCCAAGCAGACAAACAATTTAAACTCCTTCATTTCACTCAGACAGATGCAAATGACTGTAACATAGTAGAAATAGATAGTTTTTGTTTCACTAACTTGGTTCCATGCATTGACATTTGAACGTTGTTCTTTGATGGCTCAAAATCACAAGAAGGAGTCGGGACAGGTTGTATACTCATTGATCCTAAAAATGAAAAACTATAATATATTTCCATCTAGAATTAGAATGCACCAACAACACTGTTGAGTACAAATATTTTGTTGGAAAGTTAGTTGTCATTGATGTCAATCCTAGATGCCAACTCTAGAATAATTCTAGAAGCATTGATATCAACTATAGAAGAAACATGTTAACCCCAGAAAAAGCCTCTAGAAGTCATGGGTTTGTTTGAAGGAATAAGTGATGGGTGCATTTGGAGAAATCTCCAAAGTGGTCCCCTTATGGTGTAGCTTTAAGAATGGCCATGATGATAAGATGCTTTGAATAATTCTACAAGAAGCCCTAGAAATATGGCTAAGTGGTTAAGTAGTTGAGAAGCCCCAGAGGTGTGGTCATGTAGCCCGATGTTGTTTGAAAAAATTGAGGATGAAGAACATGGAACATGTATGCAAAACCCTCATAAATGGATAGTCCTCATCATTCCATTTCCAATGGTAGGTGGTACGCCACATGGTTTATTACAGTTAAAGAGATATGTCCTCCTTAAGATGGAAGCCCCTAAGTATGGTTGAGAATCCCTAAATAGTTGTAGCAAGAAGTGACAAGTCAACCCCAAATTAATTAAAAGAAAAAAAATTGTTGCAAACAATAAGTTACAAGTCATCCCCATTGCAATGAATATTAAAATAAATATTAAGGATATTGTTGGTAAATTTGGCCCCAATGGAATAGTCATCAAAAATTAAATCGAATTTTATTTGGGTCATGTCGGCCCTAAAAAGAGGGTGTTAGATCTAGTATAAATAAAGAACCTAAGAGTTCATTTGTTACATCAACTCAAGCGATTTGTATCTGAGGTAACCAAGGAGATCTGAGGTGAATTTCAGAGGGAATATGAAGTGAAGAAGGGCGGAATTCCAAGGGAGGATGAAGTCTTGTGAAGATGTGTTATTTAAAGGCCATCTTACCATTTTCATTCTAACATTTTTTCTAGAATTATTCAGATATTGAAACATGGAGATTGTTGAGAATACATATCAAGGTATCTGTGGTAAAAATTCTAGCTTCTGGTTTGTTGAATTTTTGAAGATACACTCTATGGAAGATAGGATTTTGTACTAGTCTTGAAACTAGTCTCAAACAGGTGCTCTGAGAAAAACAGTCATAGCTTCCTTATAGAGGATCCAAATTCTGTGAGACTAATTACATTAGAAAGAGTACAGTCGGTAGTATATTGTGTGCTAGTTTCACTACCATATATCAAATATTCAATGTATGGCATGTTCTACAAGTTTTCTCTCCAAAATAGGCCAGAATTAAGCAAGGTCTGCAATCTTCACTATAACTCCTTTTCTAGGATGATTCACAGAGTGAAACTTGGAGGAATTGTAGAGAAGATATTGAAAAAAATGGGTACAATTTTTAGACATTTATTCATTACAGGTATGGAGTTATGGTTGTTTAAAGTTAGTCTTTGTGACTAATCCAAAAACTAGTCCTGCGAGACCGAGGTAAATTTTGATGAAGATACTATTCTCTTGTTGTTGAATTTGAGGAAGTTTTGCACGTCTGTGATCACATATACTAGGTTGCTACATGACTAAAGGTATGCTTTCTATGTGTTCTATTTTGATGGTTATGGTATATGCTTAAGGCATATCCTGTGTGGTTTGGCATATGCTTAAGGCATGTTTTTGGCATATGGTTTGAGGAGTATCTTGGATATTGGGCACATATTTTGAGATGTACTTTGGTATATGTTTACATGTTTGAGGCACATATTGGTACAAGGTTGATGGATGTTATGGTACATATCTTAGTACATGGTTGATGGATGTTATGGTACATGCTTTAGTACATGGTTGATGGATGTTATGGAACATGTTTGAAGCATATCTTGGCACATGGTTTATGGATATGGCACATGATTGTTACATGGATTATATGGAAAACATGTCTTAGCATGATTTGATGCACATGTTGGTGATGGTCTTGGTGTATGATTTATGAGAGTGAATTTGGTCTTATCAATGATTTTATTGATGATGAGGTATTGGTATCAGTGGCAAGGACAATGACAAGTTGGATGATGATAGTGACAGGTTGATTATCAGAGACAAGTTGATTATTAGTGGCAAGTTCATTATCAGGGACAAGTTTATTATCAATGACAGTGTCAGTGACAGGTTGAGTCTACACTTATATTTCAAGGTAGAAGGAAGGGGCAAGGAAAGGGGGTCATGGCCTCCTTCCGGTTGGAGCTTCCTTTAGGTTGGAGCCTGTAAATCAGGGGTTCGTAGCCTCCTTTTAGTTGGATATGGAGAATATAAGGATTTGGAGCTTCCTTCAGGTTGGAGCCTATAAATCAAGGGTTGGAGACTAATTCCAATTGGAGCTAGAGAATTCAGAGAGTTGTAGCTTCGTTCAAGTTGGAGCCTATAAATAGGGGGTTGGAGCCTCCTTCCATTTAATGCTTCTTATGAACGTAATATTTGATATATAAGAAAGCATTGTGTGGTTTTATCCCATTTGGTTTTCCGTGTAAAATGCTGGTGTATTGTGTATCTGTGTATGATGTGATGCATTGTTTATGGTTATATGTTTATGATATGTTAAATGAAATCATAATTGAATGGGATCGTTGATAAGTTGAAGATTACATGTTGTGATTAAAAGTGGTAAAAAGTGCTCAATATTGATTCACCCCCCCTCTCAGTATTGGTGAATATTCCAATAATTGGTATCAGAGGAGGTCCTTCAAGAATCAGTCTAATCATTGGAAGGTAGATCATGGATAATAAATACACAAATAATGGAATACCAATATTTGATGGTCAGGATGGTTAGCATTGTGATATGTGGAATATAATGATGAAAACATTTTTACAGGCACATGGATTTTATGTTTGGCAATCAATTGTTACAGGATACACCACTTCAAAGAAACCAAAGATTGCAACTAAGAAGGAATTGAAAAGAAACAACCAAATAGCAATGGGTTTCATCTCAGAAGGATTACCTGATTCAGTAAAATACAAAGTGGGACAATATTCATCAACTAAAGAGCTTTGGGATAAGCTACATGATCTCTAATATAAGGAAACTACTCTTATTACAGAGCCAAAGAATGTTGATTGAGATAAAGAAGATATTGAGACAGAACAAGAAGAACGATGCTTATCATGTCAGACAGATCCAAAAGAAGAAGATTGTGAAGAATGCGTAATGTATTTTGAGGCGGAACTAATCAGTGTTTTTAGTCAGAAAAGAAAAGAAAGGAGGGAAAATAAGTCCCTCAAGGAAGAATTGATCAAGATAAAGGAAGGTTTTGAAGAAGTTGGGCATGTTATCATAAATCTAAAATCTCAGTTGGAAGAAGCCAAAGTGATTGAAGAAACTCTCAAGGATTAGTTGAAAGAGAAACAGGGTTTAGAAGCTGAAATTGTATCACAAAGAAAGGAAGCAGAGAAGAGGGAAGAGATTTTGACAAATCATCTTAAGGAAATATCTGAGGACTTAAACAATCTTGAAGCATAATTTGGTCAATGAGGAAGAATACTTAAAGAATAAATCATCTCCTTGAAAACCCAACTTGAAGAAGAAAAAAGAATGGAAGAAGTAATGAAGATCCAGATGATGAAGAAAGAAGAAGAGTGTGAGAAGCTTGAAGAGGAAGTCGTCACATTAAGGGTTGAAGTTGTCAAGATCAGCAAGAATGTTGAAGAGAGAGGAAGCTTCACAGCACCAGTAAAGAAATTTGAAGAGAAATGTTACGGGTTACTAGAAAGGAAGAATGAAGAGAAAGCTAAGAGTTATGTGGAAATCATCAAAGGCCCTATCAAGAAGGAAGAATGAAAGCCCTCAAAGGAGAACATTCCAAAAATGAAGAAGTCTCAAGAAAAATATTACAAAAGAGATGGATATCAAAGAAGACCTTCCACTTCCAAGTATCAAAGGCGTTTCAATCATTGTGAAGGAAACAACAGAAGAGAAGATCGTGATCATATAAGGAATGAATTCAGAAGGACTACATCACAAGGAAGATCATTCACTCCCACGTATGAAAGCTTCTTTTATGGTTATTATTTTAATTGTAATAACTTTGGACTTAAAGATGTAAATTGCAGATCTTATGGAAGAAATGTTCAAGCAAGAAATGTTTATGTGGCCCCCTACAACATTAAATGTTACAAATTCCACAACTATGGACACATAGCTCGTGATTGTAGAAGCATGATGGATACTTCCATGAAAGAAAACATCGATATTAGGGATAAGAAGTTTTGGAGAAGAAAGCAAGAACAAAAAGAGCAGGTAAATGAAGAACTCCCAAAAATCATACTCTTCGGGTTTGTAGCAGTGCAAGATCATGATGAATCTACAAGCAAAGAGGAAGATGTAAATGATGACTCTGCATTAGAGTGGCTTTGACCATTTTTCTAAGCCATTTGACTTAGAAACTCACAGTAATGTGAATGATGAAGAGGGGGAGTCTAAGCAGTAGTAGCTATTACAGATCAAAGAACTAATTTTCGAGCAATTTGAAGTGTTATGAATGGTCTGATGGAAAAAATACGGAATGTCTCATGAAAGAGTGGTTGATTAAGAAGTAGTTTTTCAAGAACACATCTCCATGAAGATATGAAAAATTCAACTGGAAATTACGAAGAATATTATTGACACTTTTGAGGCAGAGATTCATGATTGTATGGATATTTCAAGAATGTATTCACACAGGGACATATTCAGTATAGATTGTTGCAGACATATAGAGTCTAATTTGCAGATTGAGAAACCAACTAATCACATGAAGGCAAGTAATGAAAGGCACAGCAAGACAAAGAAACCATTAGGAAGAGTTATATTGTCAAGAGAATATTGTTGGTTGATTATGTCATTGATGTCAGTTCAGTGAAGATGACAAACCTTGAGAACTTGAAGTCAAGTAATGAATGAATCTTAACATGAATGCTTTTCATATACATCGCTATATTACAGTAACAAGAAGCAACAATGTACAAAGAGCACCAGAAGAGATGAAATAAATAATATACAGGAAGCCCCAAATTGATCTACATGAAATCTTACAAAAGAAGACAATGGGAGAGAAATCGTCAGAGGCAGTTACCCTTAATGTCAAGGATAAAAGAAAGAACAAAAGAAGAAGAGAAAGATCAGAATCATGAAGACAAGGGGAGCGCATGGAGACAAAAAGAGAATGTTCAAAGAAGGTATACTGTCAGGGGGGGTTACTCTTTGCTATTGATATCAAAAGGGAATAGAAGTATCATGAGAGAAAGATCAAAATCATGAAGATAGGGGGAGCATCCCCAAAGATAGTCACCCTTTGCCATTGATGTCAAAGGTGGAGAGAAACACGCGGAGGGAAAGATCAAGAGCATTAGTCACAGGTGGAGTATGAGTGTTGCCATCAATGCTAAATGGAGAGATTGTTATAAAGTTAGTTGTCATTGATGTAGAAACTCAATGTCAATTCTAGAAGAAGTCTACAATCGTTGATGTCAACCATAGAACAAGCATGTTAACACCAGAAGAAGCCTCTAGAAGTGATGGGTGTATTTTAAGAAAAAAGTGATGGGTGCATTTGGAGAAGTATCCAAAGTGGTCCCCTTATGGCGTAGATTTAAGCATGGCCCTTGTGGCAAGCCGCTTTGCAGAAGTCTAAAAGAAGCCCTCGAAAGATGTCTAAGTGGTTAAGAAGCCCCATAGGTGTGGTCATGTAGCCCGAAGTTGTTTGAAAAAAAATGAGGATGAAGGACATGGAACATGCATGAAAAAATATCATAGATGGATAGTCCTCCTCATGCCATTTCCAACGGTAGGAGTTGTGCCATGTGGTTCATCACGGTTGAAGAGATATGCCTTCTTGAAGATGGAAGCCCCGAAGTATGGTTGAGAAGCCCTAAACAATTGTAACAAGAAGTGACAAGTCGACCCAAAATTAATTAAAAAAAGAAAAAAAAATGCAAACAATAAGTTACAAGTCAGCCCCATTGTTATTAATATTAAAATAAATATTAAGGATATTGTTGGTAAAGTCGGCCCCAATGGAATAATAATTAAAAATTAAATTGAATTTTATTTGGGTCAATTTGGCCCTAAAAAGAGGGTGTCCGATATAGTATAAATAAGGCACCTAGGATTTCATTTGTTACATCAACTCAAGTGATTTTTATCTGAGGTAACCAAGGATATCTGAGGCAAATTTTAGAGGGAAGATGGAGTGAAGAAGGGCAAACTTCCAAGGGAGGATGAAGTCTCAAGATGATGTGTTCTAAGGTATGTTATTTAAAGGTCATCTTACCATTTTTGTTATAATTTTGTTTCTAGAATGATTCAGATAATGAAACTTGGATTATGTTGAGAATACATATCAAGGTAACTGTGGTAAAAATTTCAGCTTTTGGCTCATTGTAATTTTGGAGATACACTCTGTGGAAGATAGGGTTTTTTACTAGTCTTGAAACTAGTCTTAAACAGGTGTTCTGAGCAAAACAATCATCATTGCCTTATAGAGGATCCAAATTCTATGAGACCAATTACATTGGAAAGAGTACAGTTGATAGTATATTGTGTATTATTTTCACAACCATATATCAAATATTCAGCGTGTGGCATGCTCTACAAGTTTTCTCTCCAAAATAGGCCAGAATTCAACAAGGTTTGCCATTTTCGCTATAACTCATTTTTTAGGATGATTCAAGGAGTGAAACTTGGAGGAATTTTAGAGAAGATTTGAAAAATATTGGATACAAGTTTCAGACATTTTTTCATTACAGGTACAGAGTTATGCTTATTTAAAGTTAGGGTTTGTGACTAATCCAAAAACTAGTCCCGCGAGACTGAGGTAAAGTTTGATGAAGATACTATTCTCTTGTTGTTGAAGTTGAGGAAGTTTTGCACATCTGTGATCACATACACCAGGTTGTTACTTGACTAAAGGTATGCTTTCTATGTTTTCTATTTTGATGGTTATGGTATATGCTTAAGGCATATCTTGGATGGTTTGTCACATGCTAAAGGCATGTTTTTGACATATGGTTTGAGGAGTATCATGGATATTGGGCACATATTTTGAGATGTACTTTGGTACATGTTTACATATTTGAGGAACATCTTGGTACATGGTTGATGGATGTTATGGTACATATCTTAGTACATGGTTGATGGATGTTATGGTACATGCTTTAGTATGTGGTTGATGGATGTTATAGCACACACTTTAGTACGTGGCTAATGGATGTTATGGCACATGTTTGAGGCATATCTTGGCACATGGTTTATGGATATGACACATGCTTGTTACATGGATGACATCACACACATGTCTTAGCATATGATCTGATGCACATGTTCATGATGGTTTCGGTGTATGATTTATGAGTGTGGATCTGGTCTTATTGATTATGTTATTGATGAAGAGGTATCATTATCAATGACAGGGAGAGTGACAGGTTGGATGATGATAGTGATAGGTTGATTATCAGGGATAGTGATTATCAGTGGCAAGTTTATTATTAGTGACAGGTTGATTATCAGTGACAAGTTGATTATCAGTGATAGTGTCGGTGATAGGTTGAGTCTACACTTATATTTCAGGGTGGAAGGAAGGGGCAAGGAAAGGGGGTCATAGCCTCCTTCTGGTTGGAGATGGAGAATATAGGGATTTGGAGCTTCCTTCAGGTTGGAGTCTATAAATGAATGGGTCGTAGCCTCCTTTTAGTTGGAGCTGGAGAATACAGGGAGTTGGAGCTTGCTTCAAGTTGGAGCCTGTAAATCAGGGGGTTGGAGCCTCCTTATAGTTTGAGTTGGATAATTCTGGGAGTTGTAGCTTCCTTCAGGTCAGAGCCTATACATAGCGTGTTGGAGCATACTTCTAGTTGGTGCTGGAGAATTTGGAAGTTGGTGCTACCTATGATTGTAATCTTTGATATATAAAAAAATATTTTGTGGTTTTCTCCCACTTGGGTTTCTACATAAAATACTGGTATATTGTGTATTTGTGTATGATGTGATGCATTGTTTATGGTTATATGTTTATGATATATTAAATGCAATCATAAGTGAATGGAATCAATGATAATTTGAATATCACATGTTCTGATTAAAGCGGTAAAAAGGGCTCAATATTGATTCACTCCCCTCTCAGTATTGGTGAATATTCCAACAGCTTTGGTCCAACCACTGAAAAATGTTATTGATCTCAAGGTAAAATGACTAAGGGTTATTGATGGTTCGGAAATAATTGTTAGACGAGTAAATAATTGTATACACTACTTGTCCCCCCATCAAAAAATCTACAAGAAAGAGGTATGGAATCTAATGAATTATTTTGATGCTTTTAACATTACTATCATACCTCGTTCTCAAAACGTTGTTGTTGATACTTTGGCTAATTTTGCATCTAGATTCACTCCTTTGAATAGTGGTTTTACTATCGAAATTAGTTTTAGGACTTATGTACCCGATAACATCACTAACTAGAGGGTGTTCAATGACGACTCTACGCTGATTGACTTCCTTACTAGTGCAGATGTATTCCGGGATTATGTGATGGAAACTGAGGTACACCAGCAGAATCTACAAGATTACCAAGATGACGTAAATAAGATCAAGAGTAACAACATCCCAAGGAATGGATTGTCTCTTGAAAAGATTTTTTATTTTAAGTCCATATTTAGAACTACAACGAATCCAAAGACGAACAACTCAACTATGATGCATGCCTTGGTGAATCTGGGCACTCCAGAATAGTTGAAGTTCATTAACTTACGTACTTGTTGTTCGAAAGCACAGAAGCATGCCTTCATGCAATTGTTCAAGAAATATCGAGATGTGTTTGCATTGACCTATGAGGACCTGAAAACATATGAAAATCGCATTATTCAACATATTATCCCTGTCAAAGAAGGTATCAAACCTTTTCAGCATAAATTCAGGAAAATAAATCCCACTCTTGAGTCACTCATCCAAAAGGAGATGAAAAAGTTGTTCGATGCCCAGATTATCTTCAAAGTTCGACATTATACCTGGGTGTCAAATCTGGTACCAGTTAGAAAGAAGTCCAGGGAGATAAGGTTGTGCATTGATTTCATAAATACGAATCGAGCTATCGACAACGATAACTACATTGTTCCCCCTATGGAACAGATACTACAGATTTTCTATGGTTCCCACATGTTTTCTCTACTAGACGAGTTCTTTGAATACAATCAGGTTCTCAAAGTGGAACTCAACCGACTAAAGACCACTTTCAGAACTAAGTGGGGGACATTCTCATATCGAAGGATGCCCTTTGGCTTGATCAACGTAGGCACAAATTTCCAAAGTAAAATGTACATAACATTTAAAGGTATGATTGGTCAAAATGTGGTGATATACCTCGATGATGTCATGGTTAATTCCAAGAAAATATTTGATAACCCACACCACCTAAAATAGATTTTTGAAAGATGCAGGAAGTATTGTATCCCTCTAAATCCCAAGAATATCTTCTTCACTATTTGAAAAGGAAAATTGTCGGGGCACATCATTTCTAAGGATGGGATATCTATTGATCCTGAATGCACTAAATTCATCATGTTGATCCCATTCTCAAACAACAAGAAATCGATGTAGCCATTTTTTGGAAAGATAAATTTTGTATGACGATTTGTGTCTGACTTTGTTGATATAGTCAAACCTCTTCAATAGATGATCAAGAAAGACGCATAGTTGAAATGGACATCTATTGAGAAGGAAGCCTTCAAGAGAGTTAAGGATGCCATTGCAACAGCCCCTGCACTACAAAGTTCGGACTTCTCCAAAGATTTATTGTTGAACACATTTGCATCAAATCATTCTCTTATTGTAGTGCTCACCCAAAAGGACTAGCAAGAGAATGAATGCCCCATAGCATTCATGAGCATGAGACTTCAACATGTTGAACTAAACTACCCATCAGTGGACAAGCAAGCATTCATTGTTAACAAATCCATCAAGTAGTTCATGCCTTACATACTAAATAACCATACCAAAATAATCATTCCTCACCTAGCTATAAGATCTATGTTTGTACAAAAGGATTTGGGCGAAAGAGGAGGAAATTGGATGATGGCCATGCAAGAATGTGGCCTGGAATTTAAGCCTGCAACCATTGTCAAAGGTCATTTGCAAATTAGCCATTGAGGCCATGGATTCAGAAAATCAAACAGAAGAAGGTTGGCAAGAAGAACCAGTGCTATATGCAAAACAACCTTCTTGTGTACAAGCACTCGAGAATTCATGGTACAGTGATCTCAAGCAATATCTATAGCATGACACCTCTCTCAAGCACCTTAATGTTAAGCATAGAAGAGTTCTAAGACTAAAATATGCAAAATACAAGTTAGTCCATGGTATCCTATTCAAAAGAAACTATGACGGGGTGCTCCTCATATCCCTAGGAAAAAAGGATGCTGACAAATTCCTTAAGTAACTTCATGACGGACCAGCCGAAGGACATTTTGCAGGAAAAACTGCAACTCACAAACTTTTGGGGGTTGAATACTATTGGCCTACGGTATTTAAAGACGTTCATGCTTACTCTTGTGGCTGCAATATTTTCCAGAAATCCGCTAGAAGAGAAATTAGGTCTATTGTTCCATTCCATCCTATTATTATTCAAGAACCCTTTAAAGAGTGGGGGCTAGACATCATCGTTCAAATCAACCCTCATTCATCCAGACAACATAGGTGTATCCTCGCAACCACTGATTATTTCACGTGATTGATGAAAGTTGTACCGCTAACTAAGGTAAACGAAGAAGAGGTGATTAATTTTTTGGAACAACACACTATTACCAGGTTTGGAGTACCCACTACCCTTGTTTTTTATAATGCTACTTATTTATCGTCATTTAAATTAACTAAGTTTGATTTAGAAAAAAGAATTATTCTTAAATATGCAACTAACTATTACCCCCAAGGAAATGGCCTAGTTGAATCTACCAACAAAAACATAATATGTATCCTAGAGCGAATTGTTGTAGATTAACAGAGAAATTAGCATAACACTCTACATAACGCTCAATGGGAAGACAAGGTTACTCCAAAAGCATCTATAGAGACCTCCCCATTCTTTATCATTTACAGGAAGGAATCCAACTTACCCCCAAACATCTTCCTACATCCCCTCTATCTCACACAATGATCACGTAGGAGGGAATGTCTTGCCATCCAGAAACAAATAAACACCTTGGTTAAATTGGAAGAAGACTTAGCCAGAGCCAAGACAAAATTTGGTGCTTACTAGCAGATCATAAAACAATGGTTTGATAAGAAATTTGTTGGTGAAAAAGACTTTCAAGTTGGCGACTTGGTTTTGAAATGGGACAAGCCATATGAGGACAAAGGGAAACACTCTAAATTTCAACAATTGTGGTTGGCCCATTTCATGATTCAGGAAAAGATTGGCTCAGGAACTTATAGATTGCAAAACCTTGAAGGGGATGTGGGTCTCCTCCCTGTTAATGGCCAAATTCTCAAACACTACATCAACTAGCCTTTCAAGGCAACTCTCATGTACATAAATAAAGGGGTCAACCCTCCCTTCTTTTGATCTTTTGACATGTTTTCTCTTTTGGTTTTGCATGTTTTTTTTCTCCCTTTTGCTTTTCACTTTCATGATTTTGATTTTTTATTAGAGTTCCCTCTCTCTCTCTCTCTCTCAATATTGATGACTACTAAGATTTCCTAGAACATTTGGTGTCGCAAATCTATACCATTGATCACAAGCATGGCACACTGGTACCGAGAACCCTGAAAATTTGCATTTTACTTCTACACATAACTTTATATGTTCTTTGTATCATTATTGTGCATGGCTCAAGGTTAGATTCTATGGAGGAACATGATTTAGCAATGGATGAGTCTTTCATTATTAATTTGTGGTAAGAATGATCTAATGGTCATACCCAAGAGTAGACTATGTGCTTTGTGTGAAAAAAATAAGCCAGTGCCAACATTTGAGAGGTACTTGTAGTAGCCAAGGAAAATTGCACCAGAAGGTAGCTCGTCTATAATCAGGGTGGCAGATCTCACTTTCACATGTGTCATCCTTCATGCCTTTAAAGGAAAACTGGAATGCACATCCACCTCTTTCTAAAAATTAAGAGAAAATTATTTTATAAAGGTAAAGGCTTGGGGAAAGGCATTCCACCTCATATGGGACATGCAAGTGTCTCCATCAGGGCTATGGACACTCATTGGCTATGAATCAAGGCTTATGACAATAGGGTGATGTCATCGGGGCTATGGATGCTCGTTGATTGTGAAGCAACACTTGTGACATAGGGGTGACTCCGTTGAGGGTATGGATGCTCGCTGATAGTGGAGCAACACCATAGAAATGTGAAATCATCTTGTATTTTTAGCATTCATAATGCATTATTACCTTCTAGTACCTCACTTTCCTCCCTTTAACAAAGCACCCACCTCCTCTAGTCCACGTGTTAGAATCACACTTACACGTAAGTGATCTGCACTTTATCAGCGTGTTGCCCCCTTATTTTGGGTTTTGGTTTGGTTACAGCCTGAGTGGGCCTAATGGTTAAGAACGTGTGTTTCCTCTTAAGAGGTCACAAGTTCAAATCTAGAGGGGGTAGGGTATGTATACCTTCGTAGACTTTACCAGTCAAATTGCTGGGCGGAGGGGGGTCCCTTGTCCCACACACAAGGGGGTCTCATACACCAATTTGGTGTGGCTTGGCCGTGACCTTAAAAAATAGATTATTATTATTATTATTATTATTATTATATAGATGGGCAAGGGTTTGTTTTTTTCCCTATACCAGCCATGCCTCCCCATTGTTCCTTCCTTTCCTTAGCCGAATCCATGGCCTAAATCCTTCTACCTTAACCCTTCCCTAGCCTCGCTATGATTCCTTCCTTGTAGGCGTGTTGTAATTTTCATTCTCGACAGTTATGGCTACTATGAAAACCGGGAAGCCCTAACCTTTTCCTCATCTCCATAGTGGCTCTCCCTAAATCTTAAAACCGACAAATATGGAAACCTTTGGAGGCCGAGAAACCATGACAAAGGTTTTCATTAAGTTTGAATGAGTAGAGCAAGTGTCTTTGAAAACAACTCCACTCACTCACATGAAGAAGACTTAGCATCAAAATTGAACTCTCCTTCATGTTTCAGCGAGGGTTACAAGATTGTTATCGGTGTGGTCCTTCACATTTCGGTAATGACCGAGAGATTCGTTCTGATACATTTCTTCCCTCATCGGACGCAACCAAGAGATGAACATTGATACACTCTTACCTTCACCAACGTTGATTATAAGATAGGCATCGATGTGCCCTTTCCCTCACCGAAAATGATTGTTTGATGGTTGCTAACATGTTTTAACCTTGCCCCCTTGACATCAACGTCAAATATTGGCAAACTTTCCTTGCAATGTCGGTGGAATATCTTTTTTAGGCTTTCGAAATGCCTTCCTATATCAACAAAGATCACCTTTTCGACGCCGATACAAGTGTGTATTGGCACCCAAAACACTAACTCACTAATTGAACCAAAAAGGCTTTAAATCACTCAAATGCGGAAAATAAACCAATCTCTCTCTTTTTCATTCATAGCATTGTCAAATAGTAAACAATTGATGCAACTTTATAATGCTAAGATTTTATTAAGACTAAAATTAAATGTGCTTTTTTGCATATTTGACCATGTCACCCTGAAAACGCTTGCAAAGTGTCGACAAGGCCCCTGTCAATGAGACTCTACAAGCAGAAGTATCCAAGAGGAAGAAGTAGATACCCCTAGACCAATGTATGACGACAACAAAGGTGTCATCGACAAGGAGACTTCAATCAAATGAGGTGAATTATACCAAATGTTCAACAACCAAACCTTCCCCCAAGATGTAGAAGATGGCTCTAATCTCAAGAAATTCAAGAATATTAGAAAATCCAAGTTGTACAAGGTGGAAACAAATGTAGCGGTGTTTCCCTATGCAGAGGCCATTTCATGGATAGTAAGGCATGCAGACTTGGAAACTATATATTTTCTCAATGCCAGAGAACACCTAATAGCCTCCTTTGAAGCTTCAACAATTGCTTCATGTTACCAACTAGGAAACAAAAAGAGATCATTGGATAAGAATCTCACAAGGAAGTTCTCACTTAAGTCGAAGGAGCTTTTGAAAGCCTTGTAAAAACTCAACAAAACTTCAAATCAAGTCCCTCAGGCGAATATCCCACCAACTTGTTGAATATGCCATATCAATATGCGATGGCCATGTTATGTAGACTATATGGGGAGCCCAATGCTTCAAGATTCCTGATAACTTAGGTGCCTCTTATCTACTATATTGTAGATGTCGGGTCAACCTTCAATTGGGCCGACATTATATCATCATCCTTGGAAGAAGCTCTCAGAATAGCTAAGGAAACCATGCTTGGTCAATTCCCAAGTTTCCACATGTCCTCGTACCTCCTAGACATGGTTTGTATTTGTCACGCATTTCCACATATGGGGTAGGCCTAGCATCCTAGTGGTCCCCCAATCCATACCTACTGCAAGGTGATGTGGTAGCACAAGTACCGAACGAAATACCACAAAATTTGTGACCACATGTTGGTGCCTCTATTCCAACTTATATTTGAATCGCCTGCACTTTGCATGATAGATAAATCACGGGCGATAGTCAAGAGGATAGGGGACCGATACTTCTTAGAGTATGCAACATACTTGAGAATATACATAGCCACTAACACTCCACATTTGCTCCCAAAAATTTTTCTATATAGGATTCTCTTACAAGAAATTGCTTACCAGACTGTGGTTCATGGAGTTGGCGCAACTCTCTATAAAGATAAGAAGGCCATCTGGCCTCCTTTCCCATTGTTGGTTAAGTCATCCTTCTTCAAATGTGTCAAGGAAGCCCAGGCTGAAGTAGACATATTGACATCTTTCTTCTTTGGAGAAAAAAGATTATGGAGGTATGATCCTATGAACATAGTCAAAGAACATTGCATTAGCCACATGTACATGTGGGAATACAAAACCGATGTTTGGGAAGAAGAAGAAATCCATTGTTGCATGAGGACATACCACGATCTCATCTTCAAGAGAAGGGGAAATATGCTAGGCAGAGTTTCGAATGAACAGTGAGTCTGGGAAGTCTAGAAGAAGACCAAAAGAAGAAGCGACATCGATAGCAGTAAAAGCCACAACAACAACCTCTGAATTGGAAACAACAATAGAAGCAGAGGAAGAGAAAAAAAGAGAAATAGTTGAAGCTTAGTAAAATAAGAGAAAGAAAGAAGAGGAAGACGAGCAAAGGAAACAAAATGAAGCCAAAGATGAGGTAGTAGCCAAGTTAGTTGCAAAACAATGAAAGTAAAAGGAAAAAGGTACAAAAGAAAAAGGAAGACGAATTTGAGCGGAAGCGTAAAGAAGAAGAAGAAGCAGCTAAGGCAAGAGCTGAAGTGAAAGTAGCAGTAAAAGCAACCACAAAAAATAGAGCAACCGAAGAAGCAACAACAAAGGCAACAGAGGAATAATAAAGGAAGAAATATGAAGAAGAAATAAACAACGATACTTCCCCCGTGGACATGGACATTCTACAGTCATCAACTGAATCCCCACTCACCGAGGAAAACTTTCTTATGAATGAGCTTGGATTGGGATTGTTCACACCCTCCAAGGCTCGCAAGGTTTCTAACCTTAACAAGTTCCAGTTTGAGAAAGCCTCCAACATGATAGTTAAGTAGCAGACCAAGAAGCTCACAGTCACTAGGAAGGCTCCTCTATCAGTGGTTACCAAAACCACCGTGACAGAAAATGTCTAGAAGGACCTGATCTCAATTACTTCAATCGACATTGCCTTCACAAAGGAATTAGAGAAAAACTTCAAAGACTTGGTCCACAAGAACCAAGTGTTACACATTATTTTGGTCATTCTAATGATGATATCATAGACATGTGTTCAGGCTCCCAACATGACTTTTTTCCTGAGAAAAAAAACTTCTTTCCTCCTCTACAAAGCTGCTTTTTAGAAAGGGTCTGCAGGCTGCTCATACTACACAATGCAGAAATCTATCATTTCTGCAGGCTACTCTATGGCTGGCCCGCGGGATTTTCGCAGGCTGCTACATAGGCAGGGTGCGGCGGCGTTCCAAAGCTAAAAGAGGAAAGAGGTTTCACAAAGTTTCTAGAAGGGAAATCTTCTAGAATGTGAGGTGGCGTCCATGTGGTTGTGATCCTACTGGTTTCTTTGATTTGGTGGGATAATCCTCATCCTTTTAACCACTTCACCTTCTCCTATATAATCACGGGCTTCTCATGGAAAAGGTTAAGAAAGAAGAAGTAAGATTAAGCAAATAATTGATGAAAGAATAGGCTGAAGACTATGTGAAGAATTCTGCACTTACTGATGCTTGAGGCCTCCATTTTCCCATCAAGATTTTGTGGATTATCTTCATGCGGATTTCAGAGAAAGTGTATGTGTGTGTTGGAACAAAGGACCACTAAACGGTAATTTGCGACATCAAGTCGATTCAGTTGTATCTTCTACTTTTCATTAATATAATACAGTGGCACGTCTCTTGCCCATAAAATGATTAATGTTTTATTACATGACTCCTTGATCACAAGTTTAGGTTTCCATTGAATTCTACTATTGTTACTTTCACGTTGGTTGGTTTGTGTTGTCACAGATCTAATTCTACAAGAGAACTGGAGTGAAGCAGGGACAACAAAGATATAAGGAAGCGATTCGCAAGGTATGTTATCTATTCCTCTTTGGATAGTAAACTCAATTATTGTAACTTACGGAAAGCGTCTTGTTCTGTCTTGTTTTGTTCTAGATCCAAGTGGATCTAGGGGGATCAGTTCATGTCTGCATCTACCGATTTACCCAATAACAAAATTGGTGACTCCACTAGGGATGACAACTTGATTGTGGTTTTTTGTTGGTCATTTACTTTTGACTTATTCTTTTTACTTGATATCAATCTCTAAGTCTCTGGGAGACCCATTCACTCTCCATGGGTTTAAAAGTCCACCTAGATGTTTTGCCTTGTTCCCCAAATTTCTTGATTTTCCAAACACGTCTACACTGCACCTTATAGACAGCCTGCAGAAATCATCCATTTCCGCACTATGTTATGCTGTCCACCTGCGGCGGCGTTGGAAAAAAAAAATTGGTTTGGGTTTTGGCCTCTACTGTTGTCCTATTTTGCTTTAGACAGCTGGACAAGGATCTTTAATGCCAGTTCTTGATTTTTTTTTATTGTTTCAACCTGATCTTGATTGGTTTTGGAGATCGAATACCTCTCTTTTGATCTTTTTTCAATCTTTGTTTTTGAATTTTATCAACAAGGATATAATCTCTAGACTTGCCTCTGAGTGCTTGCTCGATCAAAGGTCTTGGTTTGGATTTGAATTTGTAGGTTGGTTACATCTTTTGGATTGCTTAATGATCAAAAAAACATTTCTCATTCATATTTGAAGAGACATTTTCTTATCAATTTTTATTTTTATCTCCATCGAAAGATCAATTTCGGTGTTTGTTGAGTGCTTTATTTTCATTGATTGCTTATCCTTTCTTAGTTACATCTCTGTTTTGGTTTCTCGAAAAAAAATTAAAGTCTTTTCAGTCTTTCAAGTAATCTCTTATACAGAAAATATTGGCATTCAAAAAATTGAAAGAGAACGAATAGTGAAATTATATTGTCCATGATTGTTTGGTATTACATTCAAAGAAAAAAGAATTGTACGTCGTAGTTCACATTGTTCCAAAAAAATACTTTCTCCCTACTATAGATAGAATTCATCGAACGAAATTTTGCATCATTCATTTCTATTTGCACATTATTGGGTCGAAGTCTTACACAACATTGGTTTCATTCTTGTCTCCCTCTTGAGTAACAACAGTCTTTAATAATATTGCGAAACTCTAAAATTTAACTAGTAACTTTTTCTAGGGCTCTTTTACACCAACATTAGCTAGGCTAGAGCCTTGCAATAGGCGGTGAGACACACTCTCCAAAGCACAAAACAAACAATAGTATCTTGTGATAGGGAGTGTTCAAATCCATTTGCAACATTTTTTTTCTGGGAAGCCCTTCTCACACAAGGGTCAAACCTGAGGTTGCATTGAGATTGACAAAGTTACTCACCCTGCTTTGTTGGTCTCAATGTAGAGATTGCACATATTATGGGGGTCGCTTGAAGGTATACCCACAATGATGAGTGGAAGCCTCTCAATTTGATTTCGGGCTCGATACCCTGCCTTTGCGTGTGGATCGGACTGTCGACTGTTTCCCCAGGCATCATTGTTGTTTGTGGTAACTTTAGTAGCCTATCGTCTTAGTATCTTACACAAGGTGACTGTGGAGGGGCAAGTCTTCACGGTACCTGGAATCGACATTGACCAAACTCACTCGAGCTCCTTGGAGGGTATACCCACGATTATGTGTGGGAGCTTGCACCAGGGTGTAAGTCCGTTAAGTAGGTCGTCAACGTAACTTTTCCACCCTAGCCCATCCCCTTCTTATCTCGGTCTTGGGCGTTGGATTTCATCACCAACTAGTGACTTCAAAATGAAAAGGTTTGTTTGCCTGGTTTGAACTCTAAATTTTATTAGCGAGTGTTGTTTGTTTTCGTAGTTGGCCATAGTTTTTTTTCGTCGAATTTCTAGTTCCACCAACATAGACCCTCCCCGCCGTTCATGCAGGGTACAGGAACTTCCACCGAAAAACATGGAAGATTCTACCCCTATACCCCCTCACACATCAGAGAGCTCTCCTCAACAGAGTGAAGTCTAGGATACCAGTGTAATACAAGAGGAAGGTTCAGCCTCTTTGGAAATTTCTTAAATTATTTATGATTCTATGGAAGCTTTCCGCATCCCTCTTGGATATGAAATATGTTTTCTCCGGATGAATTCTGTTGGGGAATTTGTTGTTGTTTCTTCTGGAACTCTAACCGGACCTTTTAGAGCCGACAATCCTTTCTGGACTATTGACATAGTTAGAAGCCCACCTCGTACGGCATGAGACCTTTATGGCTCAGGGGCAGGAGCAGATATACCCACCATCCCTGAGCTACCTGAGACATCTGTCATCCTCACGGTATCCCTAGGTCATTTTCCTAGTACAACTGCCTATCTCCTTGCTGGCTCAGAAGCATAGTCAGTTAGTCCTAGTTCAACCGTCCCTTTTCAAATGGACCACTCTACAATCCTTCCTCATGCTACGATGATTCCCATCGAGAATACTGCGGTTAACCATTCCCCCATTAGTACACCATGTTCCTCTAGACCTACCCCTTCTCTTCCTCTTGGGTATCACGCTTTGAATCCTTCTGTTGCCATCCATACCCAAATTCCATATGGAGTACCACTTGGGCATAATACCTCTGTTGGTTATGTTCCCACACATTCCTAGGTCCTCTCCAAAGGGTATTATCCACCTCTTCATGGCGAATCTGGCCTTAGTTGCTCCAATCCAATTGGTAGCACTCATCATCTACTCACTTCTGGTTACCAGATTCCCGCTGGGGGGAAATGTTATGCTGGGGGGCAACCTCAATCTGGGGGTCACACTCAAATTGGAGCACCTCCTTCATATGGAGGACATTCTTAGGTTGGAACTTATAATTCTCAATCTAGACCGAACACGTCAAACTTGTTAGCTCACCTTTGGAACCTTCAAGCGAACCCACAACCCTCTGGGGTGAAACCTTCTCAAACCAGTGTTTCGGTACCCCCGAACTATGATCAACCATATCTGGGTTCTTTGAATCCCACATGGGGCCCGAATATTTAGTCCGATATTCCTTTCCAAGGGAACATCCCTAACCAACCCAACCCCATGGGCTACATGCCTCCACACCAACAACCGACTCTGCTCGGATCTTCGCATTATATGCAAACTGCTTACGGTCCTACTAGTATATCGACGGGACTTCCTCCCCAAAGTCACCAGTACCCTCATGTGAATAGAAATTTACCCTTTTTGGTCACTTTGGACCTCCTTGATCTGTCTAAAATTTTGAATGACCCTATCTATCACTCTCCTCATTGGCCTATCATACCAGCCAAACTACCATCCGACATTCCTAAGTTCGATGGTAAACCAGGAGAGGATCCGAACAATCATGTCATGAATTTCCACCTTTGGTGTTCATCCAACTCTTTGATGGATGACTCCATTCGGTTACATCTTTTTAAACGAACTCTCACGAGTTCAGTTGTGAAGTGGTATATAGAATTACCACGAGGCTTCTTCACTAATTTCAATACCCTAGCTATGGATTTCCTCACTCACTACCAATTGTCAATCCATTATGAAATGGAAACCAAGATTTTGAGTTCTTTCAAGCAAAGTAAAGCCACTCATATCTCTAATCACATTCATGAGTGGAGACGAAGACAACGTCTAATCAAACTCAACCTTCTCGATCAGTTATTGGCAGAATGGTTCACGAAATCCTTCGTGAATGACATATCTAAAGACATTGTCATGGGTGGAGTTGTCACAGAAGAACAGGTGATCAATTGTGCCCAATACCTCGATCTCATTTATTCACAAATGGGTACTCTTTATGATATGCTCTGCGACGCACCTCGTCCTTCTACCACGACCACCTCAACAACCCCAACAGCTTCTCATGACACTGATGGTGTGATAGGTACTTTCCATGCTCAACCTCAATCTGTGCAGGCCTCTCACACCAATCCCAAATTCCATGCTTCTAATGTTCAAACTGCTCCGACACCCACCCCTCCCACCGATAAAACTTCAGAAGTGAACGTCGTTCAATCAACTCCTACCGGTAAGAATAAATCCAAAAAGGGGAAGGGTAGGAATAAGGAGGATAAAAATAACAGTCCACAATCCGACAAGACCAAGACACAACCTGTTGATGATAAGGATCAACGCAAACCTCATTATCCTTGCCTTATATGTGGTGATGATCACTACACGAAGGACTGTCTGAGACATGTTGAGGTCACGAAGTTCCTCCAAGGGACCCCAAAACCTCCTACACCCGCTGTCTTGTCTCAACCCTTCCCTTCTCAACAACAGGCTCAATTGGTCATCCATGATCAACCTTCTTCCTCCACTACCTCCTATGTACTTATGTGTAACGGTGATTCAAAGAAAAATGGCATCACCACTTACCACTCGTGCCAAAGATTACTCTTCCTTCAAGGACAAAGTTGACGATATGCCACCTCTATTGGTTCAACAATCTCCCTCGACTCCACCTTCCAACGGTCCTCTTCATCTCAAACGACCGAGCCCCGACCAAGCCCCCATACAGTCCTTCGCCCTCCTCCTAAGGGCGTGGTACGGAAGTCTTCCTTCAATCCCCATGCGTGTGCTACGCAGAACTACAGTATCGTAGAAGTTCTAGCATAAGCACCGTCTACAATGTCAGCCCTCGAAGTCCTTCAAAGTTGTCCTACACAACGAAAGGCACCATTGAAAGCTATCGGTGGAATCTACCCCACGGATATGAATTTAATAATCTTTGACTTGGAAGATCACATTCCAAGGTTACCCCCTCAGCTCGCATTTCAAATAAAAAATTTTGTCGCCGACAATAACATTTGTAGAACAGTTATTGACGAGGATGCCTCGACATGTGTCATGTCTATCACTTGCTGGAAAGCCATTGGCTCTCCTCCCTTAACTGAATCACACAACATGCTCAAAGCCTTTAATGGCTCTGAATTTAAACCCTATGATGTTCTCCCTTCGTTTCCTATTACGTTAGAAGGCAAAATGGTCAGCGTTGAAGTTGAGGTATTTGACACACCTCTCGATTACAATCTTTTACTTGGTTGTAGCTGGATCGATTCCATGCATACAGTCGTGTCTACTATTTTCCGTATCATGTGCTTTCCACATNTTCTTTAACTCTGATACACGTACCAGCAACGTACCTTTCATTGCAAAGACACCCCTTGGGTATGAGAATGTCGATGTGGGTCTACTAAAAGATTCCACTCTGATGGGTACGTTTCCAATCCCACCATCCGACGTTCCACCTCTTTTGGTTGCCTCGATTAACATGATCTCCACCTCAGTCCGCGAACCTATCGTGTCTTTTGACCCGTGGATAGTACCCGCACCCGGTGATTATCTTCGCTACGGTGACCAGATGCCTTTAATTCTGGTTGAATCCGCCTACCGAACCATTCAATCGGCTGACCCTTCTACTCTCTCTCGGTGCTTCGTCTCCTGATCCGTTCCACCTTATTTTTCCCACGGACGAGAAGATTATGTCGGTTATGTCGATGGAAGATACCCCTTGGGATGATGGACATCATTGTCCCATTCTCTTTCTCGAACATCACACCATCGAGAGTTACCAACGGATCTCGACTTTGTCAACCGTTGTCATTATTTCTTCGGTTCCTGACTCCACACACGATGTGTTATACGAAGGGAACTTAAGTAAAAAAATTCTCACCATCCCCCTCGACATATCTATTAAACCCGGAGTTGTTGAAAATTTCCACATCGGAGCTTCATGTTCCACCGATGAGGTTGTTACGTATAAGTCACTTTTCCAAGAATTTAGTGACATCTTCGGGTGGAACTACGAAGAGATGTCGAGTATCGACCCTAATATTGTTGTACACAAAATTAAGACCTACCCGGATGCTAAAATCGTCTGGTAGAGACTTCGCTCGGTCCACCCCCGTAAAGCAGCTGCTATGAAGCTTGAAGTCGAAAAAATTCTTAAAGCTGACTTAATTTACCCAGTGGCTTTGACTGATTGGGTATCCAATCTAGTTTTGGTTAACAAGAAACAAGGTACGATCCATGTCTGTGTTGATTATAGGGATATCAACAAAGCTTGTCCTAAGGACAACTTTCCTACCCCCTTCGTTGACCAAATTGTCGACGATTGCGCCGAAAGTGAAATATTCTCTTTGATGGACGGTTTATCCGGATATAATCAAATCAATATCTTACCCACGGATCAACACAAAACCGCTTTCATTTGTCCTTGGGGCACTTTTGCCTACGGAAAATTGCCCTTCGGTTTGAAGAACATCGATGCAACGTTTCAACATGCTATGTCTTATGCTTTCCATGATATTAAGCACATTGTACAACCATATTTAGATGACCTACTAGCACATTCCATGCATCGTAGTGATCATCTGGCCCACCTCTGAGCCATTTTCCTTCGCTGTCGGTTCTATCGTATACGCTTAAACCCACACAAATGTGTATTTTGTGTGGAGTCCAAGCGACTCTTGGGTTTTATTGTGTCACGTCAAGGGATCAAGGTAGATCCTTTGAAGGTCGAGGTGATCCTCAATCTCCCTCCTTCTTCCTCACTTCGTCAACTACAAAGTTTGCAACGGAAGGCAAACTTTCTATGTCGTTTTATCCCAAATTACTTTGAGATAACACTCGGATTTACTCGACTATTAAAGAAAGGCTCTGAGTTTGTATGGGACACCACTTCCAACAAAGCCTTCGACGCTTTGAAGTTAACTTTAACCCGTACCCCACCACTTTTCCCGCTTGATTATAGTCGATATTATTTCATTTATCTCATTGCTTCAGACTTGACCATCGCCATGGTTCTAGTCCAAGAAGATGATTTACACGACGAACATGTCATTTATTATTTGAGTCAGAGCCTCACGACTACCAAAGCCAAGTACTTACATGTTGAAAAACTGGCCTTGGCAGATGTTCAAGCTTTCCAACGTTTCCGTCACTATATTCTATTACGCAAGACCATTGTAATTCTGGATTGCAACCCTATGCAGCACATTCTTACACATCAATTGCTATGGGGCAAATACTTCAAATGGATAGTTTGACTTAGAATTCGAACACGCTAAGTCCAATAAATCCTTGGTGTTTGTCAAACTAATATGTGACCTTCCCTCCGCTGAGACAGAAAAAGTGGCAGAGGATTCCTTACCTGGCGAATCCCTTTTTCTGATCAGTTCTAATGATCCTTGGTATGGAGATATTCTCATTTATCTCCAGACTCAAACTTTCCAACCAGGCCTCTCTAGTACAGACTGTCGTTGCATCCACTATCAAGCCCATCAATACATCATTCTCGGTGACACTCTTTATCGCCAGGGTGTTGACACTATCTTACATCACTGTCTCACTTTTGATGAGGCCGAGAAAGCTCTAAATGACTGCCACTCTAGAGCATGTGGTGGTCATATGTCCGAGTATTCCACTGCCCAAAAGATCTTGTGAGATGGGTACTCCTGGCCTTCTTTATTTAAATATTATATAACTATCATCCAGAAATGCCACGCTTGCCAAACATACAACCATAAGATCTGATCTCATCCCACTCCTTTACACCATGTAGTTTATGTTGGACCTTTCACTAAATGGGGTATCGATTTCATGACTTGTAACCCTCACTCGGCCGAGGGGCATAGATACATTATCATATTCGTGGATTATTTCACGAAATGGCTGAGGCGATGCCTACATTCGACAATACAGGAAAAACTACAGCTCTATTCATATTCAATCACATCATTGCATGATTTGGAATCCCACAGTCTATTGTCACTTATCATGGTAGCCACTTTTGGAACTTCATGATGTCTGAGCTCACAGAAAAGTTGGGTCTTCGACACAAAAACTCAACCCCCTACTACCCACAGGCCAATGGCCAAGTTGAAGCAATCAACAAGGTTCTTATCACCATGCTTCGACAGATTATAGGAATTCAAAAAACGAGTTGGCACACGATGTTGTTTTCAGCATTATGGGCTTATCGGACATCCGTGAAGTCTGCCACAGGGTTTACACCTTTCCAATTAGTGTATGGTTTAGAATTTGTCTTACCGATTGAATGTGAAATCCCATCATCAAAGCTAGTCGTTGAACTTTTTCCAAACACCTCTACTGAAGAAGAACACATGTTGTATCTTATGCAATTGGATGAAGCCCATCAAGGTGCCACCCTAGTTATTGAAACCCAGAAGAAACTCGTCAAGGCCCAATACAAAAAACATGGCAAACCACGTGTTTTCTCTAAGGGCGATCTAGTTCTCCTCTATGAACAAGATCGTGATTTGCTAGGTGCTGGAAAATTCGAAGGTATGTGGTAAGGCCCTTATATCGTCAAACGAGTGTTGCAGAAGGGAACCTATGAGTTAGTAGATTATGATGGCATTCCTTTGAGTGAACCCAGAAATGGGATTTACTTAAATAAGTACTATTCTTAGAATATCTTTGCATGAGTTCTTGTATTTTACTGTATCATAATGTAGTGTGCTACGTTTGTGTGTTTTTCGTTATTCGGTTTGTACCCTCGACCGCTTATCTTGCGTTGTGCTTGGTTTTCAGATATCGGAGTCTTCGTTACCCTACCTTGGCTTCGTTGATGACGCTAGTCGTAGCACTCGGAACCTAGCTTCTGTTGCATGGGCAATCTATGCACCCATGAACGAACTTATCAGTCTACATGGTGTTTGCCTCAGTCATGCAACCAATAATATAGCAGAGTATAGCATCATCATCGAATTGTTAACTAATGCTATCTCACTTGGGATTAATCATCTAGTTATACGACTTGATTCGCAGCTAATAGTGCTACAGTTAAGTAATGTCTATGCTATTTGAAGTCCTACTTTGTTACGGGTATATTTACGAATTCGCCTCTTGGAATGTTATTTTGATTATATCAAGTATCAGCACATTCCTAGATGTCTAAATACATTAACTGATGCATTAGCTAATTATGTGTTAGACAGACATTTGAGACATTTATAAATCCAATCACACATCACATGTATTATACAAAACAAAATAAGTCGATAGAAGCTTCATCTATATATATATATATATATATATATATATAACGATCAAAAGTCTTTTACAAAAAGATTGTTTTTTGTCTAAAGACCAAAATGACAAAAATGAAGCTCATAGCTTCTACAAAAATGGCATCATGGATGTTGCTCTTGGTAACACACTACTGCTCATGCTACCCTATGCAGCAATCGTCTTAATGGACCAGCCACGCCTACAGTATGGCACTGGAAACGCCTCGGGACCTCGTCGATCGACATATCTGGGATCCCTGCAGTTAAACCCTCCAGATTTTGTTTGATTGCTTCGTAGTCATCTGCATCCCATCCTGCGACTACCGCTGCTTCCCCTCGCCTATGGACAGGGGATGTACCTGGGGGATGGAATGGCCCTACAACTGTATAGTCAGGATGCTTTTGATTAGTCATTGGATTGAAAAACACATAACAATATTTAATATTTTGAAAATTTTACAAAAACACTATAAAAGAAAAATGTCTTTATTACCTAATTCCCCCCACTGAGAACCCTGAGGTAGCACTAAGTTAGGATCATTGCAAAAATCCAGCCCGACATATGCATAGTCATCGATCATCAAGATCTGGGGCTCCAGCCAATCAAAAAAGGTGTCATTATATCTAATAATGGGACCTGCCACATGTCGGGACATGAGATCACACCACCGCTTCATCCGCAGATCTCGTGGCGCGGGTATATTCCAATCTACCTGTAAGCGAAAGTGAGGGACTCTTTCTATGAAGAAAGATACCAAAATGGATCCATACCCAAACTGTTTTAGATCCTCATTCTTGCTCTTGGTCAACTGGTTCTTCATACTACGAAGAAGCCCATCACACCAGTTGAACACACGAGGTTTCGTGCATTCTATCACATACTGGAAATAGCTCTATAGAGCCATGTGTGGATAATCACTCCCTGCCATTCGTGCAATGGTGAAAAGGATGGTTCTCAAGGTCAGATCACGAACCCCTCTGATAGCCACCTTGCCCTTGGGTTGCTCGGCTTCGGGTTCACAATAGAGTCTGATGTATTCACTCATCGGTAAACCCCCACCTCGACCTCCTGTTAAGGTCACTTGCGCCCCATGACGGGACAGCCCTATCAAGAAGTAAATTTCATCTATGTCCAAGGAGAGCACATGAACACCCACATGGAATACTTGTTGGTCCACATCCCACATACGGACCAAATATTCCAACAGTTTCAATTGGGCTCTCATGCCCTGGATCTTGAAGAATTTTAATAAACCACACTGTCGTAGGGCATTTATGGTGTCGGGATCGTTCAAATCCATTGCATCATCATCTTCATGCTCTCTTTCTCTCCACTCCAACATCTTTGCAATCAAAATACCTGCATGGAGATGAAGGAAAGAAGTTAACACCTTTAATTATCATAATTTAGAATTCTTTTTGGTCCACCATATCTTTTTCTTTTGGGTTTTATGCCGTCGCGACTGGGCTTTGGTTACAGAGTGGGGTTTCTGTAGATGAACCGTTAGGCGGCTGCGGAAATCCTTGATTTCCACAGGCCCCAATATAGGGTACCTGCGGCGGCCCTAGTGCGCGTCTATGGTCCAAAAATTCACCCAAAAATTCATCTTTTAACCAATTAAAATGAATTTTAAATCATTTAAAAGGAAGGAGACGAGGTACTTACTGTTTCTACGCAGACCATTCACCGAATGATCGCTCGAGCTCTCCATAATTGATCGTCGAAATATGAGGTGAAAAAGGGCTTTTGGACAAATTTTTTGGTTAAATACAAATGAAATAGTGAAAATGAGTTCTTATCCCTATTTATCTCATTTTTTACTTTTTCTAAATATATTTTATATTATTTGAATATATTTTATCAAAAACCTAATAGTCTCATGAGTGTTGTTTCTCATAGATGGGCAGATTGGGGTTCCAAATAATGAAGTATGGACAGTTTTTGCGATTTGTTTGTCTTTTTCGTCGTATACACGCTTGCTTTTTAGGGTTTTTTAGCAAAACCTCGAGCTTAGTCTTCGTTCGTTCTCGTACTCAAAAAGCGATGAGAACGTAACTGAGTATACTTTTGGCGTCTTTTCGTACTCGTCATGGTAACACGAAAATAACGAAACTTGCGGAGTAATCTTTAAGCTCTTTTCACACTCCTTAAAAACGAAAAAGATCGTCGATCGACCTTGTTCTGTTCACGCTCGTAAAAGTATTTGAATAAAATGTTCGACGGGCGATAGTTTATCACTTTTTTGGTCTTGTCGAACTATTTTACGAAAAAGGAACTGAGAGAGTTCTCTTTTAAGTGTTTTTCCAGACTCTGTAAACATGGAAAACCTTTGAGTTTTCTATCTTTGGACTCATTAAACAAACATCGACAGACCCATATGGGACTAAACCACTCCTTCTTAGGGTTTGTTAAAAATACTCTGAGGGACTCGTTCGAAGGATGAGCTTACATCAACAAGCATATGTTATCCTCCTCAAGCTTGCGTAAAAATAAAGAGGTACTCGCCAGAAATGGTGGGGGAAAATTTGGGAAAGAGATGTGTCTCTATTTTTGTGTTAATGGTAGTAAGCGTCGCTCTTGAACATGGCACCCCCTTTATCATTTGAATACGGGTTGGGAAATGCATTCGCCTCTCGTCTGACTTTCTGCAAGTTCATATCTTGGGTCGATGCTTCCAATCCTACTGTCGTGCCATCCATATGTTCAAGAGGAGTTCAACCAAGCCTTCTATTGGGTCGACCATCTGCAATTGTCAATTCCTATCATGTCGGCCTTCCTTGTGTCCATTCCAAATCATATTCGTACTTTTCTTTACCCTAAATTTGTTACTTGTTTTGTGTCATTTGATGGGGGATACATCAAGGTCCTCCTGTAACGAGTCTTTTCCTATCGACTTCAGCTCATTATCCAGGAACAAGACTTAGAAAGCATTTAGTGCCTTGGAGCCTGCATGCCTCAATGGCAGGTTTCTTCGCTCTCGACAATAGATTTACATCATTGATCCCTGATCGAGAGATTCCATCGAGTGTTCGACCTCAACTCATCTATTCACACTCATTGGATTGTACTATCTTACCTTGGGGATCATTGACATCAATAGTGATTTCCCTTGCACATGTTAACGGTTTTCATTAACAACCGGTAATAAAGTAGTTTCTAACCATGTTCGACTTTAGCGCCTGTAATCACATGGCTAGATTTGTACTAACGGACGACGGGATTGAAGACACTAGACCTCATCATTTATGGTCCAGGTTGCGATGGAGTATTTGTGATTTGAATTGACACATAGATCCACTTTGTATGTCTCATGGTTATGTCTTGTGTCTGAGTTTTCAAATACATAGATCCACAGTGTATTCCTGGTGGCTATGTAGAATCTTGATGACATGGATCCACAGTGTATAATTGGTGGCCATGACTTATACTTATGATTTCAATCATTTATAGTCTGAACATGGGAATGCCTACTTCGGACATGGTATAATATTGTGTAGATGCTTGATTGTTTGCCGGTTCCCAATTGGTGCACTCCTTGTTCCCGACACACACGCATTTTTACAAAGCATTTCGACTGTCACGAGTTCCAGCCTCATACTTTGGGGGCCATTTTGTTATACATTATTTTGGTCATTCTAATGATGATATCACAGACATGTGTTCAGGCTCCCAACATGACTTTTTTCCTGAGAAAAACAACTTCTTTCCTCCTCTACAAGGCTTCTTTTTAGAAAGGGTCTGCAGGCTGCTCATACTACACAGTGCTTAAATCTATCATTTTTGCAGGCTGCTCTATGGTTGGCCTGCGGGATTTCCGCAGGCTGCTACATAGGCAAGGTGCGGTGGCATTCCAAAGCTAAAAGAGGAAAGAGGTTTCACGAAGTTTCTAGAAGGGGAATCTTCTAGAATGTGAGGTGGCATCCGTGTGGTTGCGATCCTACTAGTTTCTCTGATTTGGTGGGATCATCCTCATCCTTTTAACCACTTCACCTTCTCCTATATAATCACGGGCTTCTCATGGAAAAGGTTAAGAAAGAACAAGTAAGATTAAGCAAAAGATTGATGAAAGAATAGGCTGAAGACTGTGTGAAGAATCCTGCACTTACTGATGCTTGAGGCCTCCATTTGCCCATCATGATTTTGCGGATTATCTTCATGCGAATTTCGGAGAAAGTGTATGTGTGTGTTGGAACAAAGAACCACTAAAAGGGAATTTGCGACATCAAAGCGATTCGGTTGTATCTTCTACTTTTCATTAATATAATACGGTGGCACGTCTCTTTCCCATAAAATTATTAATGTTTTATTACATGACTCCATGATCACATGTTTAGGTTGTCATTGAACTCTACTATTGTTGCTTTCACATTGGTTGGTTTGTGTTGTCACAGATCTAATACTACAAGAGCACTGGAGTGAAGCAAGGACAACAAAGATATAAGGAAGCGATTCGCAAGGTATGTTATCTATTCCTCTTTGGATAGTAAACTCAATTATTGTAACTTAGAGAAAGCGTCTTGTTTCGTCTCATTTTGTTCTAGATCCAGGTGGGTCTAGGGGGATCAGTTCATGTCTGCATCTACTGATTTACCCAATAACACTAAGAAAAAGATGATCTGATCAGAGAGCTAGAAGAAGAGGTTAGGCGTTGTATGTGGGATAAGGAAAACATCAGAGAGTCAAAACGGAGCTTCACAACATGGTCGATGACATGTATGTGAATCTTCAAGTCTTTCAATAGTCGGAAGCACAAATTATGGCCTAGCATGGCACAACACAAACCAAGAATGTGGAATTTACCGCCATTAGAGCAAGCCTAAATGAGATGCAGTGTTGGATTTCTAAAAATCTAGATACCCCGGCTAGTCTGCCCCACATATCAAAGTGGGAGAGGAAAGTTGAGTATGTTGCTCTTGATAATTTCCAACAAGCCGGGGAGAAGGTGGAAAAGGATATAAAGAGTTCATTGCTAATTTGTGCACAAATTCACAAGGCGACACGGATCTTAGCACATTAAGGACACTTGTCTCAGATCTAAGAACTCGGGAAAATGAAATCTGAAGAGCAAAGTTTTGAAGAGGTCAAGATGAACACGAAGTAGAGGGAAACAAATGCTAGGGTTGCGACTAGAGTAACAATGGACCTAATGGAGGAGCATCTCGTAAAGCCATCCAAAACACAGAAAGTGATTAAATCTTTCATGGTCAACTTGACGAGAGATATGAAAACCCTCTTGCAAAAGTCAGCAGCTCACGAGGTTGCCCTAGAGACGATTCTATTCCGTAGAATTATCGCCATTGCATGACATCATGAAGCTTGCGAATCTAACTTGAGAGATAAAGACCAATGAAGGAGGACATAACAACCAAATTGAATCTACTCGCAATTGCCTTGTAATTTGTCTTTTTACCAACTATACTCAATTTTGTCTTATTATAACACATGTCGAAAATAGTTGAGAGGGGAAGTTGAAGAGACATGTAACTACTTCTTGTAGAATTCAAGAAACCCCCATAGGCAGTTACTCAAGCTACTATAAGTAAAGCAAGAGGACCATTTTGAAAGGGCTCTACAACTATTGTAAATTTCGGGAATTATTTTATGAAGTAACAATGAGAAGCCCTCAAGGCCAATTTTGTTGGAGAGACGTGATGTTTGCTTATAACTATTTTTGCTTTGATCTACTTCAAGTAATTTGTTATGTTGTAGGAGTTTTGTTTTGTTTAAAGACTTTTCTTATGCGAACAAAAAAATTCTGCAGTTTTGTCTTTCTCTCTGATTAATTATCCTGAGATAATGAGTAGTTTAAGCATGTGATTTCGCAGCTTAGACTAATCTAGTTGTGTTTTATATGCATGTGTTATTTAACCTCGTTTATGTTTAACAATTGTCTGAAAGGAGTTATCACAAGGATTATAGAAATTTTTATTTGCTTATTATTTATTGTAGTTGTTCTTAGCTAGGATAGGGTAGATTAGACTTTATTTCTGCAAGTAGTTAGTTTGCATCTGCACCCCCCCCTTGCATTCAAAACCATTCATTCATTCCCCCAACCCAGTAATGGCAGCCGGGCCAGAATCCACATGGGTCTCCTAACCCAAATGGTGTGTAGTCTAATTGGGACCACCTACCAAGGAGTACACTTATATGTTGTGTTAGCAATAAAAAATGACTTGAAAATTATTTCCAAATCACATGATAAGAGGAGCATTAGGTAGAAGATTTATTTTTAGGTTTGAAAGTCATGAAGTCTTTGAGAAAGGCTTATAATCATATCAATTCAATAAAATGAGG
>JASDQU010105694.1:283845-305485 GCA_032191745.1 Picea mariana | reverse complement strand
AATGAGTTTAATAGTTCAGTTACATGCTTAATGCTTTCAAGACTTACTCATCATTGTGAATGGATTCTTGAATGAGAACTCAATGAACAGTTAGACTTCAAGCATTAAGATAGCTTTGAATGCTTTTGAGTTATTTCATGCTTTCAGTATTTTGATTGATTTGATGTTAATGAATTAATGAAAGAAGAATGATGAATGTATCTCTTGAATAGGAGTTTCGTTCTTCCAACATTTTGATAGGTTTTAAACTGTCTTTTGAATGCTTATTGTCTTTTCCTTCTAGAAAAATTGATTACTGTTATGAGGACTATGAAGACGACTTCTGAATAGAAGCTTAGTACCTCTTGCACAATCAGCCTTAGAATAGATTTTATGCTTACTGTTTTTACCATTTGGAAAAGCAAGTGCTGAACACTGTCATGAGATCTATGAAGATGANNNNTGAATAGGAGCTTAGCATCTCTTTCACATTCAGCCTTAGAATAAGTCTTTGGTTTATCTCCATAAAAGATAAAAACTATCTCTAAAATCCATATACTTTGGACATGCCTCTAAGTCTTACAAACACTGGATTGATAATAAATGCACTCTAATTTACTTAGGTAGATCTAGAGCTCAACACCTCCCCTGCAAGTAAAGAAGAAGACACAGATACAATAAAAGAATGTCTAGTTAGGATCTATCCCATGGAAGAAGTAGAAGAAGAATCATGTCATAAGATGGAAGCTGGAGTTTTGAAGGTTGAGAAGTCAAACACCCAAAGCAAGTTCTTAAATAACTCCATGACCCTGGATAAGCTCTTGGATAGTCAGAGATCACCAAATGACAAATCTGGTACTGGATACAACAAGGAAGAAATCAGTACTCCGAAGAAACCTGATACAGGTCCTTCTTCTGTGAAAAAGAAAAGCAGGTATGAGAGTGGTTGTAGCGGTTTTTTCTTGTGATTGAATATGGTCATAAAAGCCTTGGATTGTATGCATCATGGAAGAAAAATGAAATTGTAGTAATAGAGATCGATGAGAATCAATGGGGAGATCCAAGGGTTGTTTGAAAAGTACGAGCAACAATTACGCAGTGTGTCAGCAGGACAACAACATCTTCAACAACAACATTTTTTTTTACAAAATGATATACATGACATCCTATAGACATAACAAGAGGAAAGACCTTGTCAAGGAAATCTAACCTTTTAGGAACAAAGGGGGAAAATAGTCAGAAGCAGCGAGATAACAGTGACAGGGGGAGTCATCCAGTTATGACAAGAAAAGGTTGATGAAGGAGTCCTAGTAAGAGAGGTGAGAAATATTGAGTATTCTACAGAGGATATAGTGGAAGCTGAAGATGAATAGGTCCAAGAATCAGAAGGAGAAGACTCTAGTTTAGATACAAATATTCTGCAGGACTCAAATAAGAAAATCCATCATGTCAGGGGGAGTTTGTGTTGGTTGAATATCTGATACCTCTTAAACATACTGCAACAGCTTGGGGGGAGCATGCTTTCTTTGACATTGATGTCAAAGGGGGAGAAAAGGAGTGGTCTGGACCGGATGCTACAGTTAGAAGTCCAAACAGATTAGCGCAACCATTCAGGGTTGCCATCAATGCCAAAGGGGGAGATTGTTGGCATGTTTACAAGAAGAGCGTGCTTGCCATTGATGACAAGAACAACAACAACGATGGCATGTCTATAGGCAAGAACAAAAACAACGATGGCATGTCTACAGGCAAGAACAACAACAACGATGGCATGTCTATAGGCAATAAAAACAACAATGATAGCATGTTTATAGTTATTGATGGCAAGAACAACAACGACGAAGGTATGGTTACAGGAAAAAATAGTAGCGACGTTGGCAGTCTTATAGTTGGGAGACAACAATGGAAAACAGGCAGGCATGGAAGATCAGCAGCGATGATGGCATGGAAAGATCAGAAGCGTAACAATGAAGAGCAATAATGATCGTTGGATCCCATTCAGAATTCTCGATGACCGTCAGATCTGAATCCAGACAGGAGGAGTGAAAATATGGAGGACAGATCTTGGGCGTTAGATCCGAGCACAGGGTCCGACCATCGTTGGATCCAGGAGAACCTACACATTCTTTAAAGTGCTAGGAGAAGCGGGCTTACAAAATCCTGAAAGCAGGAGAACTATCCATCTTCGGGCAGGACACGTGGTCACAGATCAACATTTCACTGACTGGAAAGTCAAAGGAAGGAGGTGCTCTAACATCTCGAAATCATGAAATGCGAAACTGCGATTTAATTTGAGTTGTTGGTCAAAGGGAGATCATGGACCGTTGATCTGACTCCATTTCGGAGTTCCAGATACCGGGAATTGAAGGTTTCAAGGACACTCATGACAAGAATGATGAAATTGCAAAATGCGAAACGCCAAAATACCTTCGGATCATTTCGGGGTTCGTGATTTGGAGTGACAAAACACTTCATCACAGAAATGCCGAAACGCCAAAATGTGAAACGCCGAAATACCTTCAGATCATTTCGAGGTTCATGACTTGGAGTGACGAGACACTTCTTCATAGGAATGCTGAAATGCTGAAATGCGAAAAAAACCTTTTGGTGTAGGCTGTGGTCACCGTCAATGGTCATGTGAGAGGGAGGAGCTATCACCAAGCTAAACTCCTTTTCAACGATCGTAACATGAAGAGTTGAGACTCTTCACCACAGGAATGTCGAAATGCCGAAATGCGAAATGGTGAAATCAATGCGAGACCCTGTGCTTTTGATCCAACGGTGTTGGATACTTGGAAATATGATCGAAGGGATACTATTGCTCTGCATGATTAATTGTTCAGTTACAATTCAGTTAGCAGAACCAAATCATTGTTCTTGGATGGTTGGTGTTTCAGTTGTTGAAGCGTTGTTCTAGGGATTTGAGGGGTAACTGAAGGGGTTGTAGTGTATAAAAGAAACACGCAGTGAGTGTGCGTGGTTGGCAGTTCTGAATGAAAAATGAGTTGAACTGTAAAGAAGGGAAAATTACAGTATGCGCAGTGTGAGATAAAACTCAGAGATGAGTAACAGATGAGGAATAGACAGAAGTGAGATGCAGTTTTCTTTTTGAGGCTTGAGCGAGCGAAGAAGAGAAAAAGTGGAGTGGCAGTGAACAACCCGATGAGCATAACCGTGGCACGGTGAAAAGCATGCAGAGGCATTGCGCATGGAGGACAAAGAAGGTGCAAAGATAGTATAAATACACAAAACAAATAAGAGATGGAGGCTACCATGGAGAGGAATTACACACGGGGAAATAACATGTTGTGGGTAGGAGCTGAAATACACAGAAGATGCATAATTCATAGAATCAGAATAAGATGCAGAGCATAAAGCACAACAGAAGAAAAGAAAAGAGATGCATAACTGAGATAGTAAAAGAAGGTTTTTGAGGTGCACTTGTAGAGAAAAACAGAAGATCAGAAAGCGCAAGAAGATGCAGACAGAGAGACACTGATACAAGAGAGCAGAGCAGCATAACAGAACAGTGATAAGCCTGGTAAGCCAATGACAACTATTGAATCACTGTAATAAGTTTCAGTAGAAAATATTTATAATTAGGGTGGTTGGGAGGTGCTAGGGAGGACTGTTGTCCTCAGAGGTTCAAGTGGGTGCTTGAACACAGGGAGTTGTAGCTTCCATCTGGTTGCAGCCAGAAAATCTAGGGTGGCAGGGTGGTGCAAGGGAGAACTATTGTTCTCTATTATACATGTTGGTGCCTGTGTGACTGGAAGTTGGTGCTTCCATCCAGTCGGTGCCAGAACACTCAAGGAGTTGGTGCTTCCTTCTAGTGGGTTCTAGAGAAACTAGAGAGTTGGTGCTCTCAAACAAGTTGGTGCTTGTATAAGTGGAACACTTAGGGAGTTGTTGCTTCCTTCTAGTGGGTGCTAAAGAAACCAGGGAGTTGGTGCTTCCTTCTAGTAGGTGCTAGAGAAAACAGAGAGTTGGTGCTCTCAACAAGTTGCAGCTTGCAAAACAGAGGTTGTAGCATCACAATGAGTTGGAGCTCATAAGTATGATAATGTACAGAATGTAAAGATTACTTATCATACCAAGAATAAGAGGTTTTTACCCTTTATGGGTTTCCTCAGGAAATATCTGTCTCTGCATATTTCATATGTGTGACTGATGTCAAATGGTCTATTGCTTATCTCCCTGCATTATTGTGATTTTCATTGAGTGCTTTGTAAAGAGTTTAAAATAAGCATAATTGTTTAAGCATGGTAACAACTGATTCACCCCCCCTCTTAGTTGTCCAACAAACATTTCTTAATGGAGATCCAGAAGAAGAAGTCTATATGGAACAACCAAAAGGTTTCCAACTGTCAGATAACCCTAACTTTGTTTGCAATTTGAAGAAAGACTTATATGGGTTGAAACAAGCTCCTCGTGCCTGGTACTATAGACTGGATAAGTATCGTCAAGACAAAGGGTTCAAGAGAGGAACAATTGACATCAATCTATATATCAAAATAGAGGATAATGATTTTCTCATTGTATTGGTCTATGTAGATGACATCATCTTTGGAAGTAAAAATGCTTCATTGGTACAATGGTTTTCTTCTCCCATGTAGTCTAAATTTGAAATGTCTATGATAGGGGAACTGCCATTTTTTCATGGTCTGCAAATTACTCAGAGGTCTGAAGGAATATTTTTTTCTCAGGAGAAATATCTAAGAGAAATATTGAAAAGGTTTCAAATGGAAGATTCTACATCCGTGAGCACACTTATGGTCACTGGATGCAAGCTAATCAAGGATGATGACTCACCTGATGTTGATAAGAGTTAATATAGGTCTATGATAGGCATCCTATAGTGAATCACAACATCTCATCGAGCCATAATGCATGCTGTGTGAATGGTAGGAAGGTATCAGTCTGCACCTAAACAAATTCATTTGATAGCTGTCAAAAGAATATTCAAATATTTGAAGGGAATGATGAACTATGGCCTATGGTATCCTAGGAATCAGAATTTTCAACTATTAGTCTATTCAGATGATGATTGGGCTAACTGCATGGATGAAAGGAAAAACACAAGTGGAGGTGCTTTATTCTTAAGAGATTCTCTTGTAGCATGGTTGAGCAAGAAGAAAGGTTCCATTATCGTATCAACTGCAGAAGATTAATACATTACAACTTCCACTTGTTGTACCCAAGTATTGTGGATGATTCATACACTTGCAGACTTGGAGGTAAAATATACTTCACCGATCTCAATTCGTTGTGATAATACTAGTGCAATTAGTGTGTCAAAGAATCCTGTATTTCACTCAAAGACCAAGCATATACCCATCAAGTATCACTTCTTGAGGGAACATGTGACCAAAAATGTTGTTTATTTGCATTATATTCCATCCAAATATCAGATTGTTGATAACTTCCCTAAACTACTTGCAAAGCCTCAGTTTGAGTATCTACGCTAGAAGTTGGGCATGACCCCATTATCTAGCTAAAATAGTCTATCTGATCAGGGAGAGAGTGCTCCTAGTATATATGATCAGGGGGAGAACATAGTCACTCTCTGTTTTATTTGAAATTGATGTTAAAGGGGGAGAAGAAGGTGTGGTCTGGATGCTACAGTTGGAGATTTAAGCAACTTTTAGGGTTTCCATCAATGCCAAAGGGGGAGATTGTTGGGATATTTTACAGGAGGAGTGTGCTTGTCATTGATGGTAAGAACAGAAGTGACGATGACACACAGGAAAATCATAATCTCAAGAGGAGGAGCGAACAGTAAGTAGAGATCAAAGCTCGAAATAAAAAAATGTAAGCTCAGGAGGAGGAGTGAACAATATGCAGAGATCAAAGCTTGGAAAGAAAAGCGTAAGCTCAGGGTGAGAAGCCTTAGCAGTGGTCCGATCAAGAAATTGATGGTGTTGATCATCTCATATAATGGATGTCATTCATATGAGTGACCGTGGGCTTGAGGAATGTTGGAGGATTTTGACCGTTGGATATGCAAGCCAGATCAACGGTAGGGATGAATTGCGGGGAGCGAAATAAGAATTAAACAAATCACTAGTTCCAATCCCGCAATTGGTCTAGATCGCCAGATCTCATAGAATTGGATATCGATGAATGTGGTTTATCCAACAAGCAATCAAATTAAGTTGGATTTATTTGTGACCGTCAGATGCGCAATCGCCAGATCACTGACAGGGATGAATTGCAGGGAGCGAAAGAAGAATTAAACAACTCGTTAGTTCCAATCCCATAATTGGTCTAGATCATCAGATCTCATAGACTCAGATATCGACGACTGTGGTTGATAAAAAAAACCATTAGATTAAGTTGGATTGAGTTGTGACCATCGAATGTGCAATCGCTAGATCAATGGCAGGGATAGATTGCAGATATCGGAAGGAGAATTAAATATCATGCTAGTTCCAATCCCATAATTAGTTAGGACTGTCAGATATTATAGCCTCGAATATCGACGATTGTGGTTGACTCACTAATGGCACACAAATTCAAATTCTGGAGTTTTGGTGACGAGTTAAATCACTTGCAATTTGTGGTTTTGCAACCATTCTTGATCGTTGATCTTCTTTGAAAATCTTCACAACCGTTGGATCACTTTAAGTGGAAGGATAGGATAAGTGGGGCTAAAGGGTTGAGAATTTGATTATTCGAATACCCTTCAGCCGTCAGATCAATTCTGAATTCCTGTCAGCTGTTGGATCATTTAAAGTGGAAGGATAGGTTAAGAGAGGTAAAAGGGACGAGAGTTCGATTATCCAAATACTCGTCACCCGTCGAATCAAACCCGAATTCCCATCATCTGTCGGATCATTTCGAGCGGAAGGATAAGATAAGAGAGGTAAAAGATCTGAGATCTCATTTATGTGAATTTTCGACAGACGTTGGATCATTCTAAGTGGCAGAATAGGATAAGCTAGAAGAGCTGCATCGCAAATAGATCGAGCCATCGATACAAGATCATGATCAACGAACACCATTTAGTTCGGGTATAAATATGCGAGGAGGTTAAGCTCCAAAAAAATCTCACTTCAGATTTTTCAGTTTGAGATTTGAAAAACCCGAAGCCCGAAGAGTCAGAAATCTGAAAAGAATAAGGACCATCGGATCTGAAGAACATACGATGACCATTAGATCAGGTAGATGTACGTCAATAGATTACGTCAAAAAACCTCGTCCGCAAGGATATGTGGCATACCACGTCAGTAAGGACATGTGGCAACCCACGTCAACAAGGACACGAGTTGTCCGATATGAAAGATCACTTCAGGTGTATTCTCAATAATTGATCATAGTACAATGGAAGGATAGTGTAATTTTGAAAATTTGAAATCCCAAAGTTCCGAAGGGAGAAGTTTAGACAACCGTCCATCTCAATGTTTGATTAAGTCCTAGCCATCGGATTGAACACTGAAAGGATGAGTGTAAGGATGAAATCTGACCATTGATTTGTTTTCGTGAAATAAATCGTTTGATCTAATTCGAAGGTTTGAAGAGTTGAAAACCCGAAGTTCTAAAGGGTGAAGTTCCATCAGCCGTCCATATTATCAGAATATTGAATCATGACTGTTGAATTGATAAGCGCTCAAGCGCTCATTAAGCCTAGCATATGGTCATGGCCGTTGGTCATGTGATATAATAGATTTAAATAAAGTTCACGAGGACCTGTGGATAAAAAAGCCTCTACGTGTATAATCCAACGACATTGATCAAATCGAATATGATCGAAGGCTTGTTGTTTCATCTCATGATTTCTTGATCAGTCACGATTCAGTTACACTAACGGAATCATCATTCCTCAGCGGTTGAATCATTGTTCCTGAGCATTGGAATCATGGCTCTTGAGCGTTCTGAGATTACAGAAATTGAGTGTTGGAGATGTAGAGTGTAACAGATGACGAGAGCATGAATAAAAGAAAGATGCCGAGATAGAGGAAGGCTATTGTTTCTTTGTAAAACAAGATGAACTGTATGTAATGAAGAATGCAACATGAACATAGTGAGAAAGTGCAGAGGGGACACATAACGCATAGAACATATATGGCACACTGAGCATAAAGTGCAAGAATATGCGAGCATAAACACACTGATGTAGGCAGAGTAAAGCAGTGTAGAAGAACAATGATGAGACTGGTAAGTCATTGATAAATGTTGTATCACTGTAATAAATTTCAGCAAGCAAATAATTGTATCTCAGGGTGGTAGGGTGGTGCTAGGGAGGATTGTTTTCCTTAGAGTTTCAAGTGGGTTCTTGAACACAGGAAGTTGTAGCTTCCATTTGGTTGCAGACAGAAAAACCAGGGTGGTAGGGTGGTGCAAGGGAGAAATATTGTTCTTTGTTATACAAGTTTGTTCCTGTGTGACTGGAAGTTGGTGCTTCCACCCAGTTGGTGCTGGAACACTCAGGGAGTTGGTGCTTCCTTCTAGTGGGTGCTAGAGAAACCAGAGAGTTGGTGCTCTCAACAAGTTGTAGCTTGTAAAACAGAGGTGGTATCCTCACAAAGAGTGGGTGCTCATAAGAATGATAATGTACAAAAAATAAAGACTACTTATCATATTAAGAAGAAGAGGTTTTATCCCTTTATGGGTTTCCTCAAGAATATCTCTCTCTGTATACTTCATGTGTGTGATTAATATTGAATACTCTATTGCTTACTTCCTTGAATTATTGTGATCATCATTAAGTGTTCTGTAATGAGTTTAAAAAGGGTATAATTGTTTAATCATAGTAACAACTTATTCACCCCCTCCTCTCAGTTGTCTAACAATTGGTATCAGAGCGGGTTCCTTTTATCTAAGGGTAGATCCTAGAGCTTAAACATGACTATCCATGAAGGAACTTCAACCAATAAGCCTCCCCTAGTCAATGGAAAAAGTTTTCCGTCTGGAAAGTTAGGATGAGAGCCTACATAATGGCTTTAGGTGTAGATGTCTAGGATGTGGTAGAGATTGGTTATGTAAATCCAATTGTACTAGCTTCTAAGGATGACAAGCTAGAATTCAGCTTCAATACTAAGGATATGAATGCTATTCTAAGTGGGCTTGCAGAAGCAGAATTTGTAAAAGTTATGCACTTAGAATCTGCCAAAGAAATGTGGCACAAACTCATTAGAAGTTATGAAGGTAATGAGAAGGTAAAGGATGCCAAGCTTCAAACCTACAGATTATAGTTTGAAAACATAAATATGAAAGAGGATAAAACTGTTGGGAAGTAATTTCTGAGAGTTGAAGAATGAGTAAAGGTAATGAAAGGACATGGTGAAAAAATTGAGGATGTCTCCTTAGTTCAAAAAATTTTGAGATCTCTTCCAGATAGCTTCAACTTAAAGGTCTCTTCTAGAGAATAACTTAATGATCTAAAAGATATGCCTATTGACAAACTCCTAGGAACTTTGACTGCTTATGAAATGAGGACTAGGTAAAGATAAACCCACCTCTAGAGAAGCATCATTTAAAGTATATAAGAATGAGGATTATGAGCCTGATGAAATTGAGGCAAAATTTGTGAGAAGACTAAAGAAAGGATCAAGAAAGTACCGAGGCAAGTTTCCCTTCAAATGTTTTAACTATAGAAATATAGGCCACTTTGCATCTAAGTGTTCACACAAGAAGAAGGACCATAATGGTGAAGGTGAAGAGAAGTAAAAATCCAAGAGATTTGGTAAAAAAAAAAGTTTATCTGTAAACAATGACGACTCTTGAGGAGACACAGATAGTGATTCTTCTTGTGAAGATAAGGTTAATGACTTTATTCTTATGGCCAAGGAGGACTATGATAATAAAAGCACAATAAGTGATGTTGATGATGAAGAATCTATGGTTGACTTGGAAGGAGAACTATTTAGTGCTCTAGAAGAAATTGCTAGACTCAGATTTAAGAAGAAAAATAAAAAACAATTGCTGATACAGTTCGAGAAAGACAGTAAAAAGCCTGATGGAGACTTTGCATTGCTAAAAGTGGAATTAGAAGAGGCAAAGAAAATAGAGGAAATTATGAAAAAACGGTATTCAAAGAAGAAGGCAAGATGTGAAGTGTTGGAAGAAGAGGTAGTAAGAACCAAAAAAGATATGTAGAAGTTTAAAGCATTGTGTCTCCAAAATATTCCAAGCATTAAAGACTCAGCATAATTAAATGACATTCTGAGCAAACAGAGATCTCCTTTGTTGAATACTGGTTTAGGCTATGTAAGTGGTTCAAGCAACAAACAACCATAAAGCAAAGAGTTAGTAAAGATGTCCAAGTCAACAGACAATCGGACCATGTGAGTACTCTGCCACCAAGATCCAATAAAGACAAGATGATCCCTGATAAAAAAAAAAGATATCAGAAAATGGAGCAACAAATTCCAAGAAGAAGGCCATCGTTTAGGTACCAAAATTTCTTCCATGGTTACTATTTTTACTTCTCTAATTTTGGTCATAATATTGCAGATTGTCAAATTAAGTTTAGAGACATGCAACTGTGGAGATCAAGAAATAAATAATCTTTGCAACATAGAACTAAACAACTAATGAGTAGACAAAGTTGAACCAATCACTTTGACGTATTGAACAATGAGCTCAAATGCTATAACTGTCATAAATTCGGCCACAAAGCTGCAAACTTCCATCTGAAGAATTACAAAGAAGATCCAAGGATAAAAACCGTAGCTAGAAATGCCAGCACATGGAAAAAGAAAGATAGTGAAAAATGTGGTCTAGTACTTTCAACTCTAAAAAGAAAACACCCCTGGTATATAGACAGTGGATGTTCCAAGAACGTGATTGGAGACATGGATAAGTTTCTATCTATAAGTAAAATAAAAACATGAAATGTGACCTTTGGAAATGATGAACAAGGTAAAATCAAGGGTAAAGGGATGGTGAGTTTGAGTAATGGTAAAGGAAAATCCCAGGATGTTCTTCTTGTAGATGGGCTGAAACATAATTTTCTTAGTGTAAGTCAAATGTGTGAAAGAGGATGTGAAGTGGTGTTCACTTCCAAAGATTGTAAGATAAAATCTGTAAACTCAGGACAAGTGGTGGCTAAAGGCATAAGGACAACGAATAATGTATATGTGTTGAAAGAAGATAGAGAAGAGTGTCATCTAAGAAAACATGATGAAATATGGTTATGGTATAGGAGACTTGGACATATAAAATTTGATCACTTAATCAAGATGAAAAATATTGAGGCAATAAAATATCTTCCAAGAATATCAAAGCCACAAGATTCTGTGTGTAAACACTGCCAAGTAGGAAATCTAACCAGGACATAGTTTAAATCCAAGAGCTCTACTTCAACAAAGAAACCACTCCAATTAGTTCATATGGATTTATGTAGACCATCAAGACAGGAAGGCACAAGAACATAAAACTACTTCATGTTGATCATTGATGATTACTCCAGACTCACTTGGGTTGCTTTTCTCAAAGAAAAAGCTGAAGCATTTGAGAAATTTAAAATATTTAAGGCTTTAACTGAGAATCAAACAAGCAACATGTTAAAGGAAGTACGATCAGACAGAGGAGGATAATTTATGTCAAGTGATTTCAAAGAATTCTGTGATAAACATGGGATCAAGAGAGAATACACAATCCCAGGAACTCCACAACAAGATGGAGTAGTTGAGAGGAAAAACATAACAGTTTAGCAAATGGCCAGGTCAATGATGAATGAGAAGAACATTGGTCAAACCTACTGGGTAGAAGCAATACACACATCAGTCCATATTCTTAACAAATCCCACCTTAGACCACACAGTGACAAGACACCTTATGAACTGTGGTATGGAAGACCTGCTTCAATCAAACACTTCAAAGTCTTTGGGAGTAAGTGTTACATAAAGAAAAATAGTGAAAACCCTGGCAAGTATGATGACAGGGATGATGAAGGCATCTTTTTAGGATATTCTACCAATAGTAAAGGATATAGATGATTTAATAAAATATTATCTAAATTAGTTGATTGCATTGATTTAAGGGTTGATGAAGGATTCCCAGTAAAAGTGGTGAGCAATATTGAGTCTGCTACAGAGGACACAGCTGAAGCTGAAGATGAAAGGGTCCAAGAATCAAAAGGAGAAGACTGAGAGTTAGATACAAACACTTTGTAGGACTCAAACCAAGAGATCAAGACAAAGACACCCTCCATAGTTATTAAGAAGAATCATCCTGAACATCAGATAGTTGGTCATCTAAACCAAGGAGTTCAGACAAGAAAGAAGTTGAATAATGTCTCAAAACAAACTCAGATTGCTTTTCTGTCTTTGCTTGAACCTAAAGAATTTAATGCAACCAGTGAAGATGACCATTGGGTTAAATCCATGAATGATGAAATTGACCAGATTGAGAAAAACAATACTTGGGAGATGGTTCCTAGACCTGAAGGTAAAAATGTCATATGTTCCAAATGGGTCTTTAATAATAAATTGAATGAGCAGGGACAAGTTGTCAGGAACAAAGCAAGATTGGTCTGTAAGGGATATGCATAGATTGAAGGACAAGATGTTGATGAAACCTTTGCACCAGTGGCAAGATTGGAAGCCATCATAATGTTTCTTGCCAATGCATGTCATAATAAATTTAAATTATATCGGATGGATGTTAAGTCAACATCTCTTAATGGAGATCTAGAAGAATACATCTATATGGAACACCCAAAAGGTTTCCAACTGTCAGATAACCCTGACTTTGTTTGTAAGCTGAAGAAATCCTTATATGGGTTGAAACAAGCTCCTTGTGCCTGGTACTACAGATTGGATAAGTATCTTCAAGACAAAGGGTTCAAGAGAGGAACAATTGACATCAATATATATATGAAAACAAAGGATAGTGATTCACTCTTTGTGTTTGTCTATGTAGATGACATCATATTCAGAAGTAATAATGCTTCATTGGTACAATGGTTTGCTTTCGCCATGCAGTCTGAATTTGAAATGTCTATGATAGGGGAACTGTCATTTTTTCTTGGTCTGCAAATTACTCAGAGCTCTGAAGGAATATTTCTTTCTCAGGAGAAATATATAAGAGAAATATTGAAAAGGTTTCAAATTGAAGATTCTACACCTGTGAGCACACCTATAGTCACTGAATGCAAGCTAAGAAAGGATGATGAGTCACCTGATGTTGATCAGAGTTCATATAGGTCTATGATAGGAATCATGTTGTACATCACAACATCTCATCCATACATAATGCATGTTGTTGGAATGGTAGGAAGGTATCAGTCTGCACCTAAACAGATTCATTTGATAGTTGTCAAAAGAATATTCAAATATTTGAAAGGAACGCTGAAATATGGCCTATGGTATCCTAGGAATCATAATTTTCAACTATTAGTATATTCAGATGAAGATTGGGCTAACTGCGTGGATGAAAGGAAAAGCATGAGTGGAGGTGCTTTCTTCTTAGGAGATTCCCTTGTAGCATGGTTGAGCAAGAAGCAAGGTTCCATTTCCTTATCAACTATAGAAGCTGAATACATTGCAGTTGCCACTTGCTGTACCCAAGTATTGTGGATGATTCAAACACTTTCATACTTGGAGGTAAAATATACTGCACCTATCCCAATTTAGTGTGATAATACTAGTGAAATTAGTGTGTCAAAGAATCCTGTATTTCACTCCAAGACCAAGCATATACCCATCAAGTATCACTTCTTGAGGGAACAGGTGACCAACATTGTTGTTTATTTGTATTATATTCCATCCAAAGATCATATTGTTGATATCTTCACTAAACCGCTTGCAAAGGCTCAGTTTGAGTATCTATGCCAGAAGTTGGGTGTGACCCTGTTATCCATCTAAAATAGTCTATCTGATCAGGGGAAGAGTGCTCCTAGTATATCTGATCAAGGGGAGCACATAGTCACTCTCTGTTTTCTTTGAAATTGATGTCAAAGGGGGAGAAGAAGGTCTAGTCTGGATGCTACAGTTGGATATCTAAGTAGCCTTTCAGGGTTGCCATCAATGCCAAAGGGGGATATTGTTGGCATATATTACAGGAAGAGTGTGATTTTTATTAATGGAAAGAACATAAGAGATAATGGAAAACATGAAAATCATAAGCTCAGGAGGAGGAGAAAATAGTAAGCAGAAATCAAAGCTCGGAATAAAAAATGTAAGCTTAGGAGGAGGAGCGAACAATATGCAGAGATCAAAGCTCGGAAGGAAAAGCGTAAGCTTAGGATGAGAAGCCTCAACAGTCATTTGATCAAGAAATTGACGATGTTGAACATCTCATATAATGGACGTCGGTCATATGAGTGACCGTCGGCTTGAGGACCGTTGGAGGATTGTGATCGTTGGATCTGCAAGCAAGATCAACGACATGGATGAATTGCGGCGAGAAAAAGAAGAATTAAACAACTCGCCAGTTCCAATCCCGCAATTAGTCTAGATCATCAGATCTCATAGACTCGGATATCGATGACTTTGGTTGATCCAACAAGAGATCATATTAATTCGGATTGAGTTGTGACCGTCAAATGTGCAATCGCAAGATAAAGGGCATGGATGAATTGCGGGGAGCGAAAGAAGAATTAAACAACTCGCTAGCTCCAATCCCGCAATTGGTATAGATCGTCAAATCTCATAGACTCGGATATCGACGCCTATAGTTGATCCAACAATCCATGAGATTAAGTCGAATTGAGTTGTGACTGTCGGATGCGCAATCGCCAGATCAACGACATGGATAGATTACGGAGATCGGAAGGAGAATTAAATATTTCACTAGTTCGAATCCCGTAATTAGTCAGAACCGTCAGATCTTATAGCCTCAAAGATCGACGATTGTGGTTGAATCACCAACAACACACAACTTCAAATTGTGGATTTTTGGTGACGAGTTAAATCACTCACAATTTGTGGTTCCACAACGATCCTTGATCATTTATCTTCTTCGAGAATATTCACAACCGTTGGATCGCTTTAAGTGGAAGGATAGGATAAGAAAGGCTAAAGGGATGATAATTTGATTATCTGAATACCCTTCATTCGTCGGATCAAACCCAAATTCCCATCAACTGTTGGATCAATTTAAAGTGGAAGGTTAGGTTAAGAGAGGTAAAAGGGCTGAGATTTCGATTATCCGAATACCCGTCAGCTGTCGGATCAAACCCTAATTCCCATCAGCCATCAGATCATTTCAAGTGGAAGGATAGGATAAGCGAGGTAAAATATTTGATATCTCATTTATACAAATTTCCGTCAGTCGTTTGATCATTCTAAGTGGAAGGACAAGATAAGCTAGAAGAGCTTCATCGTAGATAGATCGAGCCATCTATCCAAGATCATGATCAACGAACAACATTTAGTTCAAATATAAATATGAGAGGAGGTTAAGCTCCGAAAAAATCTCACTTCATATTTTTCAGTTTGAGATTTGAAAAACCCAAAGCCTGGAGAGCCGGAAATCCAAAATGAATAAGGACCATCAGATCTGGAGAACATACGATGACTGTTAGATCAAGGAGATCTACGTTAGTATATTATGTCAGAAAATCTCGTCTGCGAGGATATGTGGCAGACCACGTTAGTAGACCATGTAAACAAGGACGTGTGTCAAACCACGTCAGCAAGGACACGATTCATCTAATTTGAAAGATCACTTTGGGTGTATTCTCAACTGTTGATCATAGTACAGTGGAAGGATAGTGTAAGTTTGAAAAGTTGAAATCCCGAAGTTTTGAAGGGAGAAGTTCCGACAGTCATCCATATCAATGTTTGATTAAGTCCTAGTCGTCGGATTGAACACTGAAAGGATGAGTGTAAGGATCAAATCCGACCATTGATTTGTTTCCGTGAAATAAATCGTCTAATTTGATTCGAAGGTTTGAAAAGTTGAAAACCCGAAGTTCTGAAGGGAAAAGTTCCGTCAACAATCCATCGTATCAAAAGATTGAAACGCGACCATTGAATTGATAAGCACTCATTAATCCTAGCATATGGTCACCTCCATTGGTCATGTGATATAAGAGATTTAAATAAATTTCACAAGGACCTGTGGATCAAAAAGCCTCTATGTGTATAATCCAACGATGCTGATCAATCTGAATCTGATCGAAGGGTTGTTGTTTCATCTTGTGATTTCTTGATTAATTACGATTCAGTTACACTAACTAAATCATCATTCCTCAGTGGTTGAATCATTGTTCTCAAGCATTGTAATCATGGATCTTGAGCGTTATTAGATTACCGACATTGAGCATTGGAGATGTTGAGTGTAACAGATGATGCGAGCATGAATAAAAGAAAGATTTCCAGACAAAGGAAGGTTGTTGTTTCTTTGTAAAACAAGTTGAACTGTATGTAATGAAGAATGCAACATGAACATAGTGAGAAAGTGCAGAGGGGAGGCATAGTGCATAGAATAGATATGGCACACAGAGCATAAAGTGCAAGAAGATGTGAGAATAAAGACATTGATGCAAGAAGAGCAGAGCATTGTAGCAAAACAGTGATGAGACTGGTAAGTCATTGATAAATGTTTTATCACTATAATAAATTTCAGCAAGCAAATAATTATATCTCAGGGTGGTAGGGTGGTGCTAGGGAGGATTGTTGTCCTCAGAGTTTCAAGTGGGTGCTTTAACACAGGAAGTTGTTGCTTCCATCTGGTTGCATCCAAAAAAAGTAGGGTGGTAGGGCGGTGCAAGGGATAACCATTGTTCTCTGTTATATAGGTTAGTGCCTAAGTGTTCTATAATGAGTTTAAAATGGGTATACTTGTTTAAGCATAGTAACAACATGTTGTACTCACTGCCTCTGCCCAAAATTCTTATCCTAACTTGGCATCGCTGAGCATGCTCCTTGCTTTTTCCATCAGTGTCCTATTCATCCTTTCTACAACTCCATTCTGCTGAGGAGTGTATGGATTAGTCTTCTGCCTTTCTATACCACACTTCTTATAGAATTCTTCGAATTCATTTCTGTAGAATTCTCCACCATTATCTGTTCTCAATACCTTTATTTTCTTCTCTGTCTGATTTTTTGCCAGAGCCTTAAACTCTTTAAATTTATCAAATACCTCAAATTTCTTTCTAAGAAAATAAATCCATGTGTTCCTTGAAAAATCATCTATGAATGAAACATAATACACAGATTTACCTAGGAATGGAACAAGAACAGGTCCAAACACATCACTGTGTATCAACTCTAAGATCCCCTTTGCTCTTGTAGCACCAAATGGGAATCTTACTCGATTTTGTTTACCATATATGCAATTTTCACAAAAATCAAAATCCACAGTGCAATTAGACATACCTTCAATCATACCTTTACTGTGTAGTGTTCGAAGGCCCTTTTCTCCAATATGCCCCAGTCTTTGATGCCACATCATGGTCTTCTTTTCTGGGACAATATTGGTCTTGTCTCCTTCATTTTNTACACCCATTAGTATACGTGCTTCCCAACAACTTGTACAGAGTTCCACAACGAACTCCCCTCATCAACACCATTGCTCCTTGTACCATCTTGCAAGTGTTCTTTTCAAATACATTTTTCACTCCTGCATCACTCAACTTGCTTACAGATATTAGGCTCCTGGCTAGTTTTGGAATGTGTAGAACCCCAGGAAGAGTTCTAATCCTTCCATCGTTTAGCAGCAACTTAACCCTTCCATGTCCCAAGATTTTTTCCGTCGAGTCATCTCCTAGGAATACATCACCACCATCATATTTTTCATATTCAGAGAACCACTCCCTTTGAGAAGTCATATGGTATGATGCACCTGAGTCAATCAACCATACATCATGGTTTTCATGTGTACTTGTAGATGTTAGGTAAACATCACCTCCTTCTTCAGTGGAGGTTTTCATCTCCGTGGAAGAGGTACTATCAAATCCCTTTGGTTTTTCAACCTTCTTAGACTTGCAATCTTTCTTATAATGCCCTGTTTTACCACACTTCCAGCATTTCCTCAAAGATTTTCTTGGAGACTTAGATCTACCTGTAGATTTAGATCTCCATCCCGAAGGCTTAACGGGGTTCCTGTCTTGGGTACGCCCTCTTACAAATAAAGCATCTGTGATGTGACCATCCATGTTTTTTCACCTCATCTCTTCAGATAACAAGTATGCAACTACATCCTCATACTTCAATGTAGATTGAGTGGTACTACCTATTGCTACAACCAGATTATCCCAAGAGTCTGGCAAAGAACATAACAAAGTAATACACTTATCTTCTTTAGAAATCATAATATTAATAGATCCATGTTGACTTACCAGAGTATTAAAGGAATTTAGATGTTCTGTCACAGAATCTCCACCTTCCATCCTAAGATTATACAACTTCTTTCGAAGAAACAACTTGTTTACCAGGGACTTTGATTGATACAAATTCCCTAACTTATCCCATAGTTCCTTGGTTGTAGATTCTCCTGAGACATTCAACAACATCAAATTTGCCAGGTAGAGTCGAATAGTACTCCTTGCTCTTCTGTCCAACTTGTTCCAATCTTCCTTCGACATACCAGTAGCTGGTGTACTAGTAGTTTGTGTATTGGTAGGTTGTGTACCAGTAGCTTGTGTGCTTGTAGACGGTGTACCAGTAGGCTATGTACTAGGATCTAGAACGATCCATTGTTCTTTGTCTACAAGAAGGTCCTCCATATTGAGCTTCCATAGCTCAAAGTTTTTACCATTGAACTTCTCTATCTCAATTCTACATGAGCTCGCCATTCCTCTTTCTTTACTCGAATATCCACTGCAAAATCTCCCACTAAACCCAGGTTTATCACAAACCCAAGATAAACTTGATCTATCAAGACCGAGCCAAACCCTCAGCAACAAAGGCATCCCTCTGAAGCCAAAAACAATCTCGGATACCACATGTAAGTTTTAAACCTGTGAAGTGAGCCAATGCATGTAGATTCTTAAGCAATATAGAAATTAATCAATGGCTCATACACATAGTACACAGAGATTTTATACCGAAAACCCTCAACTGGGAAAACCTTTCTTATTTTCATTATATTGAATTTCACCATTCACCATACAATATATACAATGTTTTTAGGTATTCCTTAGATACCAAAACCCTAATCCCTTAATCCAAGATTAATTTACAAATCTGCTAAAAATAGCAAAAACCGCCCAAAAATTTTTTTGGGGCGCTGCACGTAACTAGGGGGGGCATACCTGCCCCCCCTGGGACCCCCCTAGAAAAGCACTTGGTGCACACAATAGAGCTCTAGGTGAAGGGATCATTAGACACAGTTGTCGTATCTGACGTGCCCACACACACACACATGCAAAGAATATAACACATACCCAACACAAACTTACATAGGTCAGTTCCAACAACTAAAAATGAAAGAAGATGAAGATATTGTAGCCTACTTCTTATGAGTTGATGAAACAGTGAATGCAATCATAGAATTGAGAGAAGAAATCAAAGAATCTATAATTGTTCAAAAGGTACTAAGATCTCTTCCTATGAGATTCAACCCTAAGATATCAGCACTAGAAGAAAGATCAGATCTAAACTCAATAAGCATGGATGAACTGCATGGAATCTTCACAGCATATGAGGTGAGAACTGAACAGGAAAATCCAGATGTAAAAGAAGCAGCCTTCAAAGCATCCAAAAGATCAAAGCAAAAGAAAAAGGAACAAGAAGAATATAGTAGCAGCAACAACGTCTCAGAAGATGATGAAGTGGCCAACTTCGTCAAAAGAATGAACAAGGGAACCAACAGTAGGTATAAAAGTAAGCTTTTTTTAATTTGTTTTAATTGTGATGGTATTGGTCATTTTTCTAACAAATGTCCTCATAATAAAAAGATAAAGGATGAAGGTTAATCAAAAGGCAGACAAACATATAAAGGTAAAAGAACTACAAATAAAATTTTCAAGAAAAGATTTTGCACCAAGGAAGACATCTCATCATCAGATGAAGATGAAGTCAGTGACAGTGAAACAATAAGAGTTCTATTCATGGCTATAGAAGACACTGATAAAGAAGACTCCAAAGAAGAATATGAAGAAGCATATGAAGAAGAAATTGAAGAGGCAGAAGTTGACTTCCGAGAAGAATTAATGAGTGCCATAGAAGTTATCAGAAGAGAAAAGAAGAAAAACAAGAAACTACAAGAAGAACTAGATAAGAAAAAAGACACTCAAGAATTGATCACAAAATCGAAGGTTCAAATAGAAGAAGATAAAATAATTGAAGAATCACTCAAAGAATAGCTAGAAGGAAAGGACAGGATCATTGGAAACCTAGAAGTAGAGATTGTCACACTAAGAAAGGATATTCAAAAGAAAAATATGTAGAATAGCTCAAAAGTTCTGGATGACATTATCAGCAGTCAAAAATATCATCTTGACAAGTCCGGACTTGGATACAATCAGACAGAAAAGGGATCAAGCTCCAAAACAACAGAGCAAGAAACAAATCCAAAAAGCTTTGCAGAAACAATCAAAGGGGATAAAAAGATATACAAGGAAGATTACAGGGACACTCCTCCACCGAGAAGATTCATATTTCAGAATCAACAATAGATAGACAGGCCTCAAGAAGAAGAAGGATTCATAAGAGCACCTCCTTTCAGAAGATCTTCAACTACCATGTATCAAACTATATTTTTTGGTTTATGTTATGCATGTAATAATTTTGGACATAAAGCTGTAAATTGCAGAGCTAACAACAGGAACAATAACTACTTTGAGAGCCATACACAAAGGGGTTATTCAAGAATACCTAGTGAAACACAAAGAAGAAGTTACAACATGTTTGAATCTTTGAGCACTGAAGTGGAATGTTACAAATGTAAAAATTTTGGACACATGGCCAAAAATTCCAGAAAGACAGTCCCTCCTCAAGAACCTCAATAGAGTCACAAACAAGAACCTCAAAAATTGACATGGATAAGAAAGCAAGATCAGTATAGCAATGAATAATGCACAGTCACTCTACAAGATAAATAGAAGAAACATGGTTGGTATGTTGATAGTGGATGTTCAAAACACATGACAGGTGATAGAGACAAGTTTCTTACATTACGAAAGGAAAGAGATGGATCAGTCTCCTTCGGAAGTGATGATTCAGCCAAAATCATTGGAAAAGGCACAGTCCGAATTGGGAACGGGAATGAAAAGGCAGAAAATGTTCTACTAGTAGAAGATATGAAACATAATATTTTAAGTGTGAGTCAAATGTGTGACCAAGGTCATAAAGTTACTTTCGATTCAAAAAAGTGTGAAATAAGAAAAGAAGGTTCAGGGAAATTGCTTGCTACAACTGCAAGAACTTCAAGCAACATATATGTGTTAAGCAAAATTGGAAATGAAAAGTGTTGTCTAGAAAAAGAAGATGAAAGTTGGTTATGGCATAGAAGAATGGGTCACATGCATTTTGATAACCTTGTCAAAGTCAGCAAAAGAGAAACAGTCAGAGAAATGCCCCAGATCACGAAACCAACCAACACTTTATGTAAGCATTGCCAACAAGGAAAGCAAACAAAGACCAGCTTCAAATCAAAGGAGTATTCAACAACAAAACCACTGGAAATTGTGCCAACTAGTTGGACCAACTACAACAAAAGGATTAAAAGGTCAGAGACACTTTATGTTATTAGTGGATGATTATACAAGAATGACTGCAGTTTTCTTTCTTAAGAACAAGTCAGAAGATTTTGAAAACTTCAAGAT
>JASDQU010105694.1:257563-270015 GCA_032191745.1 Picea mariana | reverse complement strand
GAGAGGCTTTTTATTGCCTTCTCGGGGATTCCCTGGGCGAAGCATCTCTAGGTTTTATTTCCTATGGCTTTTATCTTTTACCAACTGCTTTTACCCCCTGGGCCTTTAACCCCTTCTTCCCACACGACAAAGTGTAACCCTCAAAGGTCATCCTAATGGCCGGACTAGGGGAATGGGATAGATGTGCGGGGTGTAAGATGTAAAGTGATAAAAATGGTGGGAGCGGACGATGGCTCTGCAAATCCCCCTTGGTGGCTAACCAAAACCCATGAATATCAACTTGCTAAGTCACCCCATCAATCACCCCGACAATGGTCAAGTGGATTAGTGTAAGATCCAAGCAGTCATCAGAAATGAAAGGAACCTAATGCATATATAGGAGGGTTATAATGATCAAATATGACACATACCATGATACCTCGGACCAATTACCTCATGGAGCAAGAGTCCTCTCCGATGCAAGTCCAGGCCGGTGGTGATGGAAGCTGCTGCTGCTAACAGGACAAATCTGGCGAAGAAGAAGAAAGATGGGCCCTCCAGGACCATGCTCAGGTCGATCCTGCTCTCGGTACTCCATGTCTAGGACCTGTGGGCCTCGAGACATGATCTCCTAGTTATCCCTAGATATCGGGGATAACAGGTCTCACAAGACCTTGGGATGTATTCATCCAAACTATTTGTGCCAGAAAGGAGAAACTACACTTTGACAGTGTTTGGGAAGAATGCGTTCAAGAAGAAGCAAGAGTAGCTAACAGAGAAGCAATACTATCAAGAGATGAAGATCAAGCCCTAGCTGCTCATACTAAAGGAGGAACGAAGAGGACTTACTTCCAGAAAAAAACTCATCAACATAACAACTCTCACCCCCCAAACAAATTCATACATAAAGAATCTCACCCTCCAAGGAGATTCCAGAAGTTTCAAAAAGGTCAAAGAAGAGAAAAATATTTCTCATCCTACCAATGTTACCATTGTGACAAGATGGCACATATTGCTAAGAATTGTCCAGCTAGAAGAGAAGAATACAAGAAGAGAAACAAGAGGCACCATGCCCACACAGTTGAAGATGAAGAGCCACCCACAAAGATAATAAAAGAACATATTGAAGACTATGTCTTAATCTCTGGCCTCTCAGGATTAGTATCACCTGGTGAGGACACTTGGCTCATAGACAGTGATGCTTCCAAGCACATGACAGATCAAAGAGACATTCTCTCTTGCCTTACAGAAAAGAACTTTCCCCGAAAAGTTACACCTGGAGACGATTATCAGTACCCTATCAAAGGAGTAGGAGAATCAAATTACAAACTTGATTCAGGAACCCCAATGAAGATGAAGGATGTACTATATGTACCAGGTTTGACAAAGAACTTACTTTCTATCTCAGCATTAGATAAGAAAGGCTTCAGAGTTGCTTTCATAGATGGAGAAGTTCTTATGTGGCCCAAAGGAAAAACCATGGAAGAAGCAATTGTTATTGGAAAAGAAGAAGGTGGCTTGTATAAGCTAAAAGGTCACTCAAAAGTAACCTTGACTCATTCCATTGAGAATCCCTATGAACTTTGGCATAGAAGACTAGCTCGCATTAACTACAAGGCATTGCCATATGTAAGCAAGGCAGTCATAGGTCTACCAGAATTCAAGGTTGACCATGAAGGTGTGTGCAACGATGTGCACAAGGAAAGAACATCAAGAACCCTTTCCCGAAGAGAGACAGTAAAGCAAAAGGAATCCTAGAGCTCATTCACTCAGATGTATGTGGCCCAATGCCATCAACCTCCATCAGTGGGTATGTATACTATGTATCTTTTATTGATGACTATTCTCGCAAAACCTAGGTTTACCTTTTGAAATCAAAATATGAAGTGTTTGGTAAATTCAAGGAATTCAAAGCCTTGATAGAGAATCTCTCTAAAAGAAAGATCAATATACTCAGGTCAGATAATGGAGGAGAATACACCTCAAAAGAGTTTGTAAACTTTTGTTAAATGTCGGGATCAAGAGGGAGCTCACCACTCCCTACAATCCTCAACAAAATGGTGCAGCAGAAAGAAAGAACAGAACTATAATGGAAGCAGTGAAAACCATGATCCATGATCAAGATCTTCCAATGCACTTATGGGCAGAAGCAGCAAGAACAACAGTGTATGTACAGAACAGATTATCCCATGGTGCTCTTGGGTTCAAGACCCCTGAAGAGATGTTCTCCAGAAAGAAGCCAGAAGTAATCCATCTCAAAATATTTGGTTGTCTCGTATTTGTAGACGTTCCAAAAGAGAAGAGAACCAAGCTGGACCCTTTAGGAAAGAAGGGAATATTTGTTGGATACTGTGAGGTCTCCAAGGCCTACAGAATATAGATACCTGATCACCATCATATTGAGATCAACAGAGATGTAACCTTTGATGAAGATGAAGCACTCAAGAAATCAAGAAGATGTCAGCTTGAAGAAGTATATGAAGAAGAACATGTATCTCCCAGAGTTGCAGAACCAATGAGGGAAGTCATAACTTCCCCTGATGAGGAGATTATGGAAGATCATGACATAATAGAATCTCAAGAACCTCCCCAGATGATGATCTCCCACAAGAGAAAGCCAGCCTGGACAAGGGAACTTATTCAAGATGGAGAGAAGTATGGTGCCCCCAAAGGAACCATGAGACAAGTCAAGAAACCCAAGCCATTCTCCAATTATATGGCTTTGATGTGTGATCTCTTAGAGAAGGAGCCTACTCGCTTTGAAGAAGCCATTCAAGAGAAAGAATGGGCAGATGCCATGACAGAAGAATACCAATCCATTAAAAAGAATGATGTGTGGGAAATAGTTCCCAGACTGAAGAGCAAGAATGTGGTATCTTCCAAATGGCTATACAAGATAAAACATGTTGTTGATGGAAGTATTGAGAAATATAAAGCAAGGTTTGTTGCTCGTGGCTTTTCTCAAAAGGAAGGCATTGACTATGAAAGACGTTTTCTCCTATAGCCAGATACACTTCAATCAGAACCATCATAGCTCTTCCAGCTAAGATGAAATGGAAGTTACACCAAATGGACATGAAAATAGTTTTCTTAAATGGTGTCATAGAAGAGGAACTGTATATAGAACAACCTCAAGGATTTGAAGTTGAAGACAGAAAGACTCGTGTATACAGATTGAAGAAGGCTCTGAACGGATTGAAACAAGCTCCTAGAGCTTAGTATGGAAGAATTGACAATTTCCTAACGAGCTTGAGCTTTACCAAGAGTAAAGCAGATTCTAACCTTTACTTCAAGGTTATGAATGATGAGCATGTTATATTGTTGTTGTATGTGGACGACTTATTTCTAACTTGAGAAGAAAAGCTCATCACTGATTGTAAGAAGAAGCTTGCTACAAAATTTGAGATGAAAGACCTTGGCCTAATGCACTATTTCTTAGGTCTTGAAGTTTGGTAGAGCCCAGAGAAGATCTTCCTTAACCAAGGGAAGTATGCAGTTGAAATACTAAAGAGGTTTGATATGTTGGAGTGCAAATCCATGAATACACCCATGGAAACAAAGTTGAAGCTCCTGGTTGACACTTCATCAGAATTGATTGATGCTACGTTGTACAGACAGATCATTGGAACATTGATGTATCTGACGAACACCAGGCCAGATATATGTTTTGTTGTGAACACCTTGAATCAATTTCTGGTAGAGCCCAGACGTGTTCACCTGGTTGCCAAAAAAACATGTGATGAGGTACCTTGAGGGTACATTAGAGTTTGGTCTCAATTATAATGGAGATCATGACTTCAGACTGAGTGGTTATACCGATTCAGATTGGGTTGGAAGTGTCTCTGACAGAAAGAGCACTTCAGGATGTTGTTTCAGTCTAGGGTCAGCCATGATCTCATGGCAGAGTAGGAACCAATCAAGTATTGCTCTCAGCACGGCAGAAGCAGAATACATTGTTGCATGTTCCACCAGTTGTGAAGCCATATGGCTTCAGAAGTTGTTGACAGGTTTATTCGATCTGGAGATGGAAGCAATCGTGATTCTCGGTGATAACCAGAGTTGTATAAAGATGACAAAGAACCCAGTGTTCCATGAAAAGTCAAAACACATAGAAATACGATATCATTACATCTGTGATATGGTGCAGAGAGGAGCCATAAAGCTCCAGTATCTTAGCACAGATGAACAGGTTGAAGATGTGTTGACCAAGCCTCTGTCTCGTGTAAAGTTTGAGCACTTTCGAGATAAGCTTGTTTTAGTCCGAAAGGACCTCCCTCAAAAGGGGGAGTAGTGTTGTGATGCCAGCCTCGTGCTAAAGATTTCCAGCTTCGTGTTGATGTTGTGATGTCAGCCTCGTGATGAAGATTTCCAGCTTCGTGTTTGTTATCCTCGATTTTTAGGGATAACTAGGAGATCATGTCTCGAGTCCCACAGGTCTTAGACATGGAGTACAGAGAGCAGAATTGACCTGAGCATGGCCCTAGAAGGCCCATCCTTTTCTTCTTCCATCAGCTTTATCTTGACAGCAACAGCAACATCCATCACCATCAGCTTCGTCTTGTATCTGACGAGGTTCTTGCTCCATGAGGTAATTGGTCCAAGTATCATGGTATGTGTCACTTTTGATCATTGAAACCTTTAAATATATGCATCTGATTCCTTTATTTTCTAACAACTGCTTGGATCTTACATTAGCCCACTTGACCATGACTGGGGAAATTGACAGGGTGCCCTAGCAAGCCTGTGCCCATAGGTCTTAGTTTGCCATTGGGGGGATTTTTGAAAAGCCATCGTCCGCTCCCATCATAGCACCACTGTTTCAGCTTATCTCCCACTCATTTATCCCATTCCCCTTGTCCGGGCAATAGGTTGACGTGTTTGTAGGATTGCACCTTATCTCGTGGGAAGAAGGGACTAAAGGCCCAGAAGGTAAAAGCAGCTGGTAAAAGATAAAAGCCTAGAAATAAAACCTCGAGATGCTACGCTCAGGGATCCCCGAGAAGGCAATAAAAAGCCTCTCAGCAAGAAACAAGAGGAACCCGGAAAATAACAAACAAGACCTAATCAAGAGGATAGGGGGTCTCATCATGAGCAAGCCTATTGGGTTCATGGGCACCTAACAGTATGACATTGCCACCATCTGGTTACCACGCCAGGGCAGTGACCTTTGGTTGCATGGCCAAGGGAAAGGGGGTCTCATCACGAGCTAGCCTTCTCATCTCTGTGAAAGTACTTGTGGGTAACACTGTCAGCTCTGGTCACCATGCCAAGGCAGTGTCCTCTAGTTAGCTCTTGAATAAAAAGAAAAAGAAGAAGAAAAAGCAAATAAAAGAAAAGAATAAAGGCAGGAACGGGCTTGAAAAAATTGCATCCATTACAGGTACAGCTCGCCTTCTACAAAGGCACCCACAGGTAACATTATGCATCCCTGGCTCTCACTTCACCCACATGTCTGACATCCCCTAGCCACATCACCTCACTTACATGGCTTGGATGAAACCTTCCTGGAGACTTCCCTTTTCTTGTGGATACTAGCCCAATAGGACATCTTGTCTTTTTCTCCAATCTTGTATTGTAGGTTTTTGTAATGTCTTTGAGCAATTAACCGATGTATCGGGGTTTTTATGCATATGTCTGATAATATTAATGATGAAAAGTGATTGACATTGCTATGATCCCTGTGACTAATGAGCCCATGGAGGGCATAGCTTTTGATGTACAGGACCATGCCCGACGGACAAGTACCATTTGGACCGGTACACATGGGGAGATGATCAGTTCGGACCTCCATGGGGCTGAAGAGCCCACCAGATGGATGCTGAGACCCCATCAGGGGGGGCAGAGACAGGACGATGGTTGATCAGGCTTTTGTACCGTAGAAGAAGAGGACGTTCCATCAGAGGCACTTTGACAGAGCCCGACCTAGGGGGATTGACCCACTTCCAGTGGAACGTTTGCCCTGGATGGCCCAAGACGTCACCTAGGAGCTCATGACGCCACCTTGAGCGTGTGACAGTTTGACAGGGCAGTTGGCACGTGTGGCATGACTGGGAGGCCCAAAGAGGGCCAACGTTTTGCTTTTTGGTGCAGGATTCTCCCTAAAGGGGCCTAACGTCTCCCTCAGGAGGGCTTGACGTCTTACTTTTGCTCAGTTAGGGTTTTAAAATGAACATTTAATGTGAAACAGTATTACTTTTGATATTCTGGCCTTGTCGGCCTTTTTATGACCTAAAAAGTAAATTAGGTCATTGATACACTATATATTGAGGAGTTTTAGCCTCATTTTATCATGATTCATGACTCACTCATTAGTGAGGTCTGATTTTTAGCGCCCTACTTGGGTATTTTTGTTGGTTTAGTGAGGCGCACTTGTTGAAGGAAGGCATTTCTTGGCATTTTATGGTGTTTCTCTTGAAGGAAGGTGTTACAACTAGGGTTTGCATGGTTATTTATTGATGAATTGTAAGTATTTTTCTGCAAAACTTCTTGATTGAATGGTTGTAGTCTTATTTTCATACATGTATTATAATTTGTTGAATCAAAACCCTAGGTGACAAGCACAGAAGTGGGTCCTTGTCTCATGTCCCCTAATAGAGAAATTCTCAGCCATTGAAGAAGGAAGAAAGAGCCTAGCCATAGCTACACTCTCATTTCTTCTTCTCCTGAGTTAGTTGTACTTTCCAAAGGTCAAGAAGGAGGAGACATCCCAGGCCTAGGTTATCTACACCTTGGGTCGTTTCTCTTCTAGGGTTTGATGATAGAGCCTTGTTGTAGCAACACTCTCCCTCATTGCACTCTCTTGTCTTGATTTATCTTTCATGCTAGCCGTTTTTGCCAAGTTAACCTAAGGAAGGAGGAGAGAGCATGAGGCGTTGCTTTAGCAACACGGTAGTGAGCCTCTCTCCCCTAGGGTTTTGATTCTGAGGTCCTGCCATAGCAGCACTTCAAAACTCTTCCCTCTAGTCCTTGGCCATCCTCCTTCAACCCTTGCGTCCTCTACTAAACTGACTCCATTAACCCCAAGGCACTGATCTTAGACCTCCAGCATTGAAGTAGAATTGAATCTAAAACACTCTCAAATCTTTTTTGAATTGAAACCCTAACTACACTAACCCTATCCTACTAACCCTAAGTTGCTGACGTCACACTTGAATATTTCATCTTTACTGCAACAACGTCTTGTTTTAAGAGCAATTGAATGGTGGTTTGGACATTAATTAAATAAAGTGTTGATTGATTACCTTGAATGCCACACTGTCCCAATATTTATTGGTTAAGTGTTATATCTTTTATTGTTATTGATAAACATTGACTTCGTCAACATTTATTGCCATATTGCTCATATATATTTACCAGATAGTCTTATGAAGTACTAACCCATTGAAATATAGCTTGCATATGTTATTTTGTTGTTGCTCTGTTCCAGGCAGGTGTTCTTCATTGGGGATTCACTTTATTATTGGTTGTTTAGTCGGGACTATCTGTTTTGGTGGTGACCTGTGAAGGGGGAACTTTACCTTTGTCCTTTTAACCTTTGTCTCTTCAAAACCCCAGGTCACCAAGGATGTCTCCCCTGGGCCTCACCTCCCTAAAGAGAAAGAACCTTCCATTCGAGGTGACATTGGGTGGGATAGGTTCCTGTTACACCAGTTTGGCCTCCTACCTTATAGCCTTTACTCCTAGCTACAAACTGTGCGATAACAGTGTTGATGTTGTTGTGATGCCAGCCTCGTGCTAAAGATTTCTACCTTCGTGTTGATGTTGTTGTGATGCCAGCCTTGTGCTAAAGATTTCCAGTTTCGTGTTGATGTTGTTGAGATGCCAGCTTCGTGTTGAATATTTTCAGCTTCATGCTGATGTTGTTGAGATGTCAGCTTCGTGTTAAAGATTTCCAACCTAGTACCGATGTTGATGATACTCCAGCCTTCATGTTGTGATGTTGTTGTTGATGTTGTATCAGCCTTGTGTTGTTATTGATGATGATGATGTATTAGTGTTATACTAATCCATGTTGATGCAGATGATGATGATGCCATTCCAGCTCCCTTTTGTGGACGATGATATTGATGATGAAAAAAAAACTTCTGATGATTTATAGATATGCCAATCAGTGTTCCAGATGTTGTTGATATTGTTGCCCTCTCTATGTCCTGATGATGTTGTAGAATACCCTTCTTGTTAAGGGGGAGTGTTGAAATATTGTAACTGCAAAGAGAATTCTATTTATTATTGAGTTATTATTCATTAGATCAATCCCCTTTTGTGGATTGATCATGTCGGGCATTGTAATTGACCAAATCCTTTTTTGTGGAATGGTCAAACCCTAAATATATTGTGCAAATTAAGAAGTCGGCCCCCATGCTAATTAAAGTGGTTTTAACCACTAAGAAGACAAGTCGGCCCTGCCCAGTGAAGACACACCTTTCCAACGCCTGCCAGTTTCTATAAATAAAGGCAAAGTCTCACTCACTCATTCACTCATTCATTCATCCAGTGCATAAGTTTGGTACTTGCAGTTGGGAGAAGAAGGAAGAAAGAGGCGCATTGCTCAATGTTGGATATTCTCTAGTGTTTTGGTTTATTGTCTTGGCATTGTATTGGCTATCTATTTTAAGGAAGTTTTTGCTGGGTTTTCTCCCCCATGAGGGTTTCCCAGGATAAATGTTGTGTATCTTGTGATTGTGTTTCTCTCAGTGATCCTATCTATCCTATGGTTATCTAGTAAATTGAAAAGAAACCTAATAATAACTTAAACCTTAACAATTTATGGATGATGCATCTACCTATGCTAACACCATATTAGAAGCACTAAAGCAATCGAAGATTATTTAAAAGACCTAAACACGTGCTTCTATAAAAGAAAGTTGAGGTATACCTACAAAAATTGAAGAAAATTGAAATTTGGTTTACCCTGACAATTGAAGGATGTTAAGAGTATTCTAAGACATATTGCATGCTACCAAAAGTTATTCCAACTCAAGAATAGGCCCATATATATCAGTGTTTCTGACATCGTGTTGGCGATATATCGCCAAGGATCCAGAAAAAAATATATATCAGCAACATCAGGGAAAATATCAGAAAATATAGGAAAATGTCAGCAAAATTAAAAAAAAATACAAAAATATACAATTTGTTTCAATTTTTTAAACATCTAAAGCAACAACAACATCAAATAAATGCATTGCCACATAAATAAGAAAAAGAAACTGATATATACGATGTATAAGATGTCTAGTAAACCGTAATACATCATATATAAACACTGAATCATGTCCTGACCAGTGTTATCAGAACCTTACTGGTCATCGAACTGGTCAACCCCAAAAAATGTGAACTGGACTAGAACAGAAAAAAGACTGGACCAAAAACTAAATCAAATATTCAAATTTTGAAAAAACACATATATATATTCATGTGCATCCATATGAATCCAAACTATTATACACAAATATGCAAATGTTCTCATGTATATAGCAAGTAAGGGTGCATGTAACCAAAACAGCACCAAGTCCAATCCATTTCTGAACCAAAGTACATCAACAAAGAGGCTCAAAATGGCCTCTAGAGTCCAAAAAAATTCATGCTACAATAAATAACTACATATCATTAAAATCATTGCATATATTAAAATCCTCATCATCAGTGTCACCCTCTAAGCATTAAAATAAGATACAAAAATCTTAACATGCCTAACAAGTGATTTTACTTGACTGAAGGGTACATTTTTACTAGGGTTATGACAAAAGAGTTCAACAGTCAATGCTACTAACATCGAGGTACATAGAGGGGGCTTGGTGCTCTTAATTAAATGCCAGTTCCATACCCTCATACATGCTAGAATCTAGTGGAAATGTTGCAATACTACCGATCTTGAAATCTTGAAAACTGTTAAGTTTGTTGAGTTTTGAATGGGATCTATTATCCCCTAGCCTAGGAATAACTAATGAGATTATGTCTCGAGGCCCACAGGTCCTAGACATGGAGTACCGAGAGCCATATTAACCTGAGCCTGGCCCTAGAGGGCCCATCTTTCTTCTTCAGCGCCTCCATCTTGTCAGCAACAATAGCATCCATCCCATCAGCCTGGTCCTTTAGCAGCAGTGGTCTTGCTCCATGAGGTAATGAGTCTGGGTATCATGGTATGTGTCACACTAATTCTCAAAACATTTGAATATGTGCATTTAATTCTTTTTACTTCTGACGTATGCTTGGACCTTATGCCTTTCCACTTGTCCACACCTGGGGGGAATGACAGGATGCCCTAACAAGTTGGTTCCCATAGGGTTTGAGTTGCCACTAGGTGGGTTCATGAAAGTTCATCGTCCATTTCCACCATACTTATCACTTTTCATCTTTTTCCCTCTCATCCATCCCCTACATTGGTTCGAGCATTGGGTTTGCCAAGCTAGCAAAGGGTTGTACCTTACTTGTGAGAAGAAGGGACTAAAGGCCCAGAGGGTAAAAGAAGTTGGCAAAAGATAAAAGCCAAAAGAACAAAACCTTCAGATGCTTCGCCCAGGGATCCCCCAGAAAGCAATAAAGGCTTCTCAGCAAGAAACAGAGGGACCCATAAAATAATAAAATCAAGACCTAGTTGGAGGAAAGGGGTTCTCATCACGAGCCAGCCTATTAGGTCCATGGGCATGTAGCGGTATGACACTACCATTCAGCTGGTCACCACGCCAGGGTAGTGGCTCTTGGTGGCATAGCTAAGAGAAAGGGGGTCTCATCACGAGCCAGCCTTCTCATCTCCGTGAAATACTTATGGGTAACATTGTCACCACTGGTCACCACACCAGGGCAGTGTCCCCTAACTCGTCTCTTGAAAGAAAAAGCAATAAGATAAAAAAGATAAAAGGCATTGAATGGGATTGGGAAAATTTGCATTCATGACAAGGTGCACCTCACCCTCTTCAGATACATCAAAGTCGTTACTGAAAGTATGAAACCAATACAAAATGACATCAATGATCACATATATAAATGTATGTCCCAAAACTAGCAACAAGCTATATGATATCAATGCCCTCTCCCCCTTTTACGGGGAAATATCAAGGGATGTTTGTTAGGCCTTGAACTAGAGGCAGAAGGTCCTAGTCATGCATCAACTATATGACGATCAAATGATGGATGGAGGACTAGCTACTCCAAATTGTGTAGAAGGTGGTGTTTCATTTTCAACTGGCACATCATCCTGCATGGTGTATGGATGAAGCTCCTCCACCTCCTCCTCCTCCTCCTATTGCTGCTCCTACTCCCCTTCCTCTAACCATGCAAGTGCCTCATCCAAGAGAGGCACCTCAACCTCCACCCTCCACTTAGACAATATATCAATATTTTCCAAATAAATGGCATCCACTTGTGGCTCTTTCTCTATCTGCCTCATCCAAAGCTAGAGATTGTAGTGGAAGTACACCAAGTCATTAAGACGTGGGAATACCAACCTATAAGAGGGTCATCAAATTTGTGAATGAATTCGATACCCTTCATTTGTACACCTCAAATATGCTTGGTGGCCTCCACACACCTCTTCCCTTGTTGTTCCACATCAACTACAAAACAAAATGATAAAAAAAAAAACAAATCGAGCTTGTAATCTGTGACTTGGGCACAACAGGGTGATTTTCCAAAATAGCAGTGAGTTTTTCAAAAAATCATGATTTTTTGAAAACTCAAAAAAACGCGATTTTTATTAAACAAAAAATTGTCCTTGAAAAAATCACTATTTTTCCATTTTTTTTCGATTTCTAGACGATTTTTTCTTCTATGCTCCAAATCATGATAACATCGTGATGTCGGTGATAACATCGTGATGTTTGCAACACCGATATATATTACTAGTTAGCCACATATAGGTTCCTACACACATGCAAATAATATTCTAATTTATCTTCTGTGAGTGAAATATTCTAAGTAGTAAAATGAGGAAAAACCTCCAAATTCTGATGTTGGACTTTCGTCAAACAGTTTGCCTGCTTCAGTATTTATGGCTGTAGGGAAAGTTTTAATGGGCAGCAGCCCGTCACTTGGTTTTGTTTGCTGTTGTGGTGGTTATCTAACCCCTTATGCCTCCCTCATGCAATGCCAAGTGTGTCATTTGTTTATTAACAAAACCCATAAAGAAAATGGTGAAGAACGGTCACATTTTAATGGACAAGTCAAATAACTCATGCAGATTTTATTAAATAATGGTGGCTAAACGTGTTACAACCAAAATAAGCAAAATACCTCTCAGATTCGTGAGCAATAATTGGTATGGAGAATCTGAAACCTTCCCTCACACGCAGCTATGAAGAAACAGTCCCAACAGCCATCAAAATTCTCCCTCAAACTGCCACACGCATTGGTAGAAGGGCGACTCCCGTGCAGATGGTTTGCTGTTTGTTTGGAGGTGGATAACAGTCCCCCAACTCAACGAATATCCCCTTACTGCAGTGGGACGTGCAGCCACAAGGGAGGGTCGACCAGCA
>JASDQU010105694.1:237067-257074 GCA_032191745.1 Picea mariana | reverse complement strand
AGAATGAATTTGAAATGTCATTACTTGGAGAACTATCCTTCTTTCCGGGACTTCAGATACATCAAAGCAACCAAGGAATTTTTATTTCTCAAACCAAGTATATAAGAGAAATGCTAAAGAGCTTCGGAATAGAAGATTGCAAACCAGTTATCACTCCCATGCAAACCAATTTTAAGTTGAGCATAGATGATGATTTGAAGTCTACAGATCAAAGGAAATACAGGTCAATGATTGGCAGCCTACTATATGTGACAACATCCAAACCAGATGTAATGCAAGCAGTTGGACTGGTGGCACTATTTCAAACAACACCAAAGGAATCACATGTATTTGCAGTAAAGAGGATCTTTAAATATCTCAAAGGAACAGAAGAGTTTGGATTATGGTATCCAAAAGGAAAAGATATATCACTTATTGCCTACACAGATGCAGATTGGGCAGGTTGTATTGATGACCGATGAAGCACCAGTGGAGCAACGTTCTACTTAGGTGAGTATTTGATATCATGGCTAAGCAAGAAACAATCATCAGTCTCTCTATCTACAGTCGAGGCAGAGTATATTGCAGCAATAGCATGTTATACACAGGTTATTTGGATGAAACAAACTTTGACAGATATACAGGTTGAGTATGATGAGCCCATTCCAATATATTGTGATAATACAAGTGTCATCAGTATCTCAAAAAACCCGGTGATGCACTCCAAGACGAAGCACATTCCAATCAAGTATCACTTTCTACGGGAATAGGTTGTAGAAAAGAACATTAGAGTTGAGTATGTGGGCACAAAAGAACAAGTGGCAGACGTCTTTACAAAACCACTTCCACAGGAAGCCTTTGAATATCTTCGCCAAAGACTTGGCGTTATTTATACTCCAAAATGAATGCCTTTTTAATGTTTTTTGAATGTTTATCTTATATGTATTAGATGTACATGAGGAAGCACCATGAGAGGACAGTTCAGTCAGGGGGAGCAGCCCCAGATGGAAAGTTACCTTTGCCATTGATGACAAAGGGGGAGAGATTTATCAAATGCAGAGGATAGAGGCATGGTTCCAGGGGGAGCATCACTAACATGATTTCATTATTGCATCGGAGTGTTGTCATCAATGCCAAAGGGGGAGATTGTTGATTAAGGTTGGTTGTCATTGATGTCAACCCTTGAAGAAAGCCCCGTAGCACAAAGGTTTGGGTAATGGACCTAATATTGTTTGATGTAAATATGACTCATTATTGTTTTTTCATGGTTAATAATAAGTAAATATGGATGAACTCCAAAGTGGTCCCCTTATGGTGAAAGCCCTCACGGGAAGATGCTTTGCGGAGTAAGAGAACCCATGCTTAATTGTGGAATAATGAGATGAAGGATAGTGAATTTGTTAGGGAAACTATAATATATGGATAGTGTTTGTCATTCCATTTCCGATGGTATGTGGAACGTAACATAACTCCTCATGGTTAGAGAGTTATGGCCATGAGAAGTTGGAGACCCTAGGTTTTGGTAATGGACCCAAGTTTGTTTGATGGGTAATGGTATGAGTTATGATATAGTTTTAGATAATACTATTCTATATGGATAGTACATGTCATGCCATTTCTGATGGTATGTGGAACGTCACATAAATCCTGACGGTTTGAGAGTTATGGCCTTACGAAGTTGGAGGACCCTCATATGTCATCTAGAGGCCCTAAAAGGTCAAAGTAGTCAAAGTGGTTTAAGAGATTTTTAAAGGATAAATAATAAAGTGAAGTGATGAGTGTATTATAATTCAAATTGAATACAAAATAAATTATTTCAATAATAATTTTAATGGAGAAATTAGAAGTGGGTTAACCCTAAAATAAGGAAAGTCGACCAAATGACCTAGAAGATGTTTTTAAGGAAGCTACTTGGAGAGTATAAATAAGAGGCAAGGCTCTCTCATTTAACAAACACTTGAGAATATTGAATATCTATAGGTGTTTGAGGTAACCAAGGATATCTAAACCAGAATTCTAAGTGAAGGTGAAGAAAAGAAGGCCAAAATGCAAGGAAGGATAAAATTTTTTGATGGTGCTTTCTAAGGTATGTTATTTACAGGTCATCTCACCATTTTATCTATAAAAAAATTTCTATAATGATTTAGACTGTGAAATGGCTATGCCATTGAGAAAACATATCCAAATATCCGTGGTAAAAAATTCATCTTGTGGGTTGTTGTATTTTTGGAGTTACACTCCGTGGAAAATAGGGTTTGTGGCTAGTCAAGAGGGACCCAGAAAATAACAAACAAGACCTAGTCAAGAGGATAGGGGGTCTCATCCTGAGCCAGCCTATTAGGTTCATGGGTACCTAACAGTATGACATTGCCACCATTTGGCTACCACACCAGGGCAGTGACCTTTGGTTGCATGGCCAAGGGAAAGGGGGTCTCATCACGAGACAACCTTCTCATCTCTATGAAAGTACTTGTAGGTAACACTGTCAGCTTTGGTCACCATGCCAAGGCAGTGTCCTCTGGTTAGCCCTTGAATAAAAATAAAAAGAAAAAGAAAAAGAAAATAAAAGAAAAGAATAAAGGCAAGAATGGGCTTGGAAAATTGCATCCATGACAAGTATAGCTCGCCTTCTACAAAGGCACCCACAGATAACACTATGCATCCCTAGCTCTCACTTCACCCACATGTCTGGACATCCCCTAGCCACATCACCTCACTCACATGGCTTGGATAAAACCTTCCTAGAGACTTCCCTTTTCTTGTGGATACTAGCCCAATAGGACGTCTTGTCTTTTTCTCTTATCTTGTATTGCAGGTTTTTGTAATGTCTTTGAGCTATTGACCGATGTATCAAGGTTTTTATGCATATGTTTAATAATATTAATGATGAGATATGATTGACATTGCTATGATCCATGTGACTAATGATCCCATGGAGGGCGTAGCTTTTGATGTGTAGGACCATGCCCGATGGACAGGTACCATTTGGACCGGTACAGATGGGGAGATGATCAGTTCGGACCTCCATGGGGATGAAGAGACCAACAGATGGATGTTGAGACCCCATCAGGGGGCAAAGATACGACGGTGGTTGATTAGATTTTTGCACCGGAGAAGAAGAGGACCTTTCATCAGAGGCACTTTGGTAGGGCCCGACCTAGGGGGATTGACCCATTCCCAGTGAAACGTTTGCCCTGGATGGCCCAGAATGTCACCTAGGAGCTCATGATGTCACCTTGAGCATGTGACAGTTTGACAGGGCAATTGGCACATGTGGCATGATGGAGAGGCCCAAAGAGGGCTAATTTTTTGCTCTTTATTGTTGCATTTGCCCAAAAAGGGGCTAACGTCTCCCTTAGAAGGGGTGACGTCTCACCTTTAGCTCAATTAGGGTTTTAATTTGACAATTTAATGTAAAATAGTATTACTTTTGATTTTCTGGCCTTGTCGGCCATTTTATGACCTAAAAAGTAAATTAGGTCATTGATACACTATATATTCAGGAGTTTTAGCCTCATTTTATCAGGATTCATCTCACTCATTAGTGAGGTTTGATTTTTAGCATCCTACTTGGGTATTTTTTTTGGTTTAGTGAGGCGCACTTGTTGAAGGAAGGCATTTCTTGGCATTTTATGGCGTTTCTCTTGAAGGAAGGTGTTACAACTAGGGTTTGCATGGTTATTTCTTGATGAATTGTAAGTATTTTTCTGCAAAACTTCTTGATTGAATGGTTATAGTCTTATTTTCTTACATGTATTTATAATTTGTTGAATCAAAACCCTAGGTGACAAGCACACAAGTAGGTCCTTGTCTCATGTCCCCTAATAGAGAAATTTGCAGCCATTGAAGAAGGAAGAAAGAGCCTAGCCATAGCTACACTCTCATTTCTTCTTCTCCTTGAGCTAGCCATACTTTCCAGAGGTCAAGAAGGAAGAGACGTCCCAGGCCTAGGTTATCTACACCTAGGGTTGTTTCTCTTCAAGGGTTTGATGATAGAGCCTTGTTGTAGCAACACTCTCCCTCATTTCACTCTCTTGTCTTGATTTATCTTTCATGCTAGCCATTTTTGGCAAGTCAACCTAAGGAAGGAGTAGAGAGCACGAGGCCTTGCCTTAGCAACATTGGAGTGAACCTCTCTCCCCTAGGGATTTGATTCTGAGGCCCTACCATAGAAGCACTTCAGAACTCTTCCCTCTAGTCCTTAGCCATCCTCCTTCAACCCTTGTGTACTCTACTAAATTGACTCCATTAACCCCGAGGCACTGATCTTAGACCTCCAGCGTTGAAGTAGAATTGGATCTAAAACACTCTCAAACCCTTTTGAATTGAAACCCTAACTACACTAACCCTAACCTACTAACCCTAAGTTGTTGATGTCATCTTTGGTTATTTCATCTTTGATGTAACAACGTCTTGTTTTAAGAGCAATTGAATGGCATTTTAGGCATTAATTAAATAAAGTGTTGATTGGTTACCTTGAATGCCACATTGTTCCAATATTTATTGGTGGAGTGTCATATATTTTTATTGCTATTAATAAACATTGACTTCGTCAACATTTATTGCTATATTTCTCATATACATCTATCAGATAGTCTTATGAAGTACTAACCTTTTGAAATATAGCTTCCATATATTAGTTTTCTGTTGCTTTGTTCTAGGCTACTGTTCTTCATTGGGGATTTACTTTATTATTGGTTGTTTATCAGGGACTATCTTTGGGTGGTCACTTGTGAAAGGGGAATTTGTTCTTGTCCTTTATTCCTTGCCCTTTAAAAACCCCAAGTCACCAGGGACGTCTCCCCTAGGCCTAGCCTCCCTAGAGATAAATAACCTGCCCATCGTGGTGACATTGTGTGGGATAGGTTTCTGTTACGCCAGTTTGGCCTTCTACCTTATAGCCTTTACTCCTAGCTAGAAACTGTGTGATAACATTTTGGCGTCGTTGCCGGGGAACACTGAGTCAATTCTCCTCAAACAAAAAATCTTTTCGATAAGCCTTGCCTCAGAGACCTTATCTTACAAGCTTACCTGGCGACTCCACTAGGTTGTTTTCCCTTTTCTTTGATAGTTTCAAGTAATCTATCTGGTGACTCCACAAACTAAAAAGAGGTTCAATAATCCTCCTTTGTCTTTCAGAAGGAAGCCTCCCAAGAAATCTCCTGTTGTCAAATCACTTTTCAGGAAGAGCCTTCCTTTAGGAATCATGTCTAGCTCTCAGACCGCTACAACAAACACAACAAACAATCAAAGACAATGGTCATCTACTCTTTTCAAGCCATTAGACCTGTCATCCATACCAAGCTACCCTAGGCAAATGCCACCCAAGTATGAGAAGTGGTTGCCTAAATTTACAGCTACTGATGCAATCAGTGCCGAAGAGCATATGAGCAAATTTTGGGCATTCTTTTAGCTTCACCCCATTAGTGATGATGCTGAAGATCTAGTCATGAAATTATTCTCCACTACTCTTTATGATGCCTCAAGGCGTTGGTACCTAAGCCTTCCTGATGGAAGCATCAAACCATGGATAGACTTGAAGAGTCCTTTCTCAAAAGATGGAGTGGACCCTAATATGCTTCTCACACGACTGAATAACCTTGCCAAATATGAAAATGAGTCCATTCAGGAGTTCCATACCAGATTCGAGACTTTACTGCAAACAATTCCCGCAAGCCATCATCCGAAAGATGACTACCTCGTCCATGTTTGCACCAGATCCTTCAATGGCCAACTAGGGTATCTTATTAGAGACAAAAACCCCAAGTCCATTCAAGAAGCCCAAGAGCTCACTACTAAAATAGAGGGAGACCTCCTTTCATCCAAGATTAAGCCTTTTGCTAACCCAAGGGGGAGGATAGACACTAAACCAAAGATAGCTCACAATTTTGAGCCTACTTCAGATCTATGTACCAGTATCACCAAGCTACAAGCCTCTATGGATGGGATCATAAAAAATCAAGAGGAAATGATGAAAATGATCGTCAAGTTGGAAATATCTCAGACCCAGGCACCCAGGGTCCCGTACAAAGGACAATTCTAGAAAGGGGGCCAATTTTATAAACCAAAGAATAAGAATGAAGTTACAAACACTTTGGCCCCTGCAAATGTTATTGATGAAAATCCTTGGTGCCTGGAATGCAGCAAAGCACATTAGGAACATGAGTGCCCCTACAATAGTGGCCATAAAAAATTCAACAACATGGATTGTTTCATGGAGTTTCTTCAAATAAATATCACAGATGCAGAACATTAGGAAGCTGTGAAAGAAGTAGCCAGATCAGCAAGGATGGTGGTAATAAACAACCTGGGTCAAGAATCGTGATAAAAGATAAAGAAACAAGAATTTCAAGAGTATAGAAGAAAGAATTTGAAACAACCCACTGCTGATCAGGCAAAGCCCCCACCCCTGGAAATGCTTCTTCCCAAGACATCTAAGGCTAGCAAGGTTGACCTGAACTTTGACTTCGAAGGGGCATTATCAAAAATGCATGTAAACATTCCCCTATGAGAAGCAATCAATATCCCATCCATCAAAGAATGATTTGAAACTTTCTCTTCAGGATCAGATGAGCCTATTGACCCCCCTATTATGTTGCAAGCTGATCACTTCAGGGTCCAATATGGTGAAAACCCTCCTTTCTTCATGATGTTGACAATGAACGGAAAGAACCTCAACAATTGCATGTTAGATACATGTGTTGGTGCCAACATGATGTCTCTCAAAGTCATGTGACAAGTGAGTTTGAAGGTCACACGACCTTATAGGAATGTATGTGGTTTCGAATCTAAAACCATACCCACACATGGGGTGGATGTTGAAGTTCGCCTAAAGGAGTACCCAGAGAAGATGGTCCATGTTGACAATGTGGTAGTTGATGTCCCAGATGTGGGGAATGTTGTTATCTATGAAGTTTGGTGCAATGTTAAGTGAAACCCTTGAGATGGACCTCACATTCCTGCAATTGCCTTTGAAAAATGGAACGGTAGGTCGTCTCCTCAATGTGCCAATAACTGGGGACCATGTGTAGGATATTACTCACCCCATCAATAATGACAAAGCACAAAACGAGATGATACAAACTCTTCAAAAGTATTCTCCAGAAGATATGCCCTTTGCAATAGAGGAGGACTTTGATCAAATCGAATGGACCAAGATAGAAGAATACCAACAACTCCTGGATGAATTCAAAAAACAAAGAAATTGGGACGGTGAAGATATTAAAGAAACATGAAGATGACGTACAAATCCACCCGTCTCAAAAGGAAGTTTTTACAGCAGAATCCCACCCCCCTCCCTTAGCACAATACACCAAGGTTGTCCAAGGAACGACCAAATAGAAAGTCAGAAAGTACAAGGAGGGAGACATGGTATGGATGTGGGATACCCAGAAAGGAAAGTCGACTAATGTAAAAGGAAGCACTCAGTCATGGCTCAGACCCTTCAAAGTTGGAATGGAATCAGTTAATGACTGATATTATCTATCCACTTTAGAGGGAAGAAGGTGCCCATTACCTATCAATGGGCACCTCCTCAAAACCCACCAAGGTAGGGGGACCTGATTTCATAGGCAAGTGCAGGTAAGTAGGCATTTCCATGTATTATACCATTTTCATTTCATGTTAGTTTCTTTCACATTTGCATTGTTGATTTTTTTATTTCAGTTTATATATATCTATGTATGCTGGGGTGGCTTTACCACCCCATTTTTGTTACTGATACCCCTATCGAGTTTGATTAGGTTTGCAGGTTATGCCAGATATGCTGAGGTTCTCATGCGCTCTATGGTGAACACATGTCCCCGAGTTGGAGCCAGATGTTATCCCCGATTTTTAGGGATAACTAGGAGATCATGTTTGGAGACCCATAGGTACTAGACATGGAGTATCGAGAGCAATATTGACATGGTCATGGCCCTAGAGGGCCCATCCTTTTCTTCTTCCATCAACTTTATTTTGTCAACAGCAACAACATCCATCACCATCGGCTTGGTCCTGTATTAGAAGAGGTTCTTGCTCCATGAGGTAATTGGTCCAGGTATCATGGTATGTATCACTTTTGATCATTGAAACCTTTAAATATATGCATCTGATTCCTTTTACCTCTAACAATTGCTTGGATCTTACATTATCCCACTTGACCATGCTTGGGGAGATTGACAGGGTGCCCTAGCAAGTCTGTGACCATAGGTTTTGACTTGCCACCAGGAGGATTTTTGAAAATCCATTGTTTGCTCCCATCATAGCACCACTGTTTCATCTTATCTCTTGCTCATTTGTCCCATTCCCCTTATCTGAGCATTGGGCTGACATGTTTGTAGGATTGCACCTTATCTCATGCGAAGAAGGGGATAAAGGCACAGAAGGTAAAAGCAGCTGGTAAAAGATAAAAGCCTAAAATAAAACCTCGAGATGCTTCACCTAGGAATCCCAGAGAAGGCAATAAAAAGCCTCTCAGCAAGAAACAAGATGGACCCGAAAAATAACAAACAAGACCTAGTCAAGAGGATAGGGGTCTCATCACAAGCTAGCCTATTAGGTTCATGGGTACCTAACAGTATGACATTTCCACCATCTGGTTACCACGCCAGGGCAGTGACCTTTGGTTCCATGGCCAAGGGAAAGGGGGTCTCATCACGATCTAGCCTTCTCATCTCTGTGAAAGTACTTGTGGGTAACACTGTCATCTCTGGTCACCATGCCAAGGCAGTTTCCTCTGGTTAGCCCTTGAATAAAAAGAAAAATAAGAAGAAAAAGCAAATAAAAAAAAAAAGAATAAAGACAAGAACGGGCTTGGAAAAATTGCATCCATGACAGATACAACTTGCCTTTTACAAAGGCACCCACAGATAACACTATGCAGCCCTGGCTCTCACTTCACCCACATGTTTGGATATCCCCTGGCCACATCACCTCGCTCACATGGCTTGGATGAAACCTTCCCGGAGAATTCCCTTTTCTTGTGGATACTAGCCCAATAGGACGTCTTGTATTTTTCTATGATCTTGTATTGTAGGTTTTTGTAATGTCTTTGAGCTATTGACCGATGTATCAGGGTTTTTATGCATATATTTAATAATATTAATGATGAGATGTGATTGACATTGCTATGATCCCTGTGACTAATGAGCCCATGGAGGGCGTAGCTTTTGATGTGCAGGACCATGCCCGACGAACAGGTACCATTTGGACCAGTACACATGGGGAGATGATCAGTTTGGACCTCCATGGGTGTTAAGAACCTGAATAGATCTAGAAATATAATCACCACAAATATTGAATACACAATAGATCCACAAAGCAAGATATAAGAAACCACACTTTATTATATCAAAACCCTTGAGGTAGGGAAACACCATACAATGGATCCTATTATGGAAGGGATCCTCTCCTGTTCACTTGCCTCTTCGAGGGGGCATCCTCCTATTGAGCTAGCGCTCCAAATACAATACTTCTCTTCATGTCTCATTACATTTCTTGAACCCATTTATATAGTTCTACCATCACCTAAGAACATTCTAGAAGAAGAATCTTCTAGAAGTAGAACCTTCTAAGAAGTCCTCTTACATTTATTATATTTAATTACCCATTTATTATATCTAACTACCATAGTGGGCCTTATTTAATAATATAGTGGACCTAGTCCACCTTACATTGAATGACCTCCACTATTATCACTATGGGCCCTCTAGGCCCCCCCACTACCTCTCTAGCTACCTTACATTCCATCCCCCTTATGAAAGCGTTGTCCTCAATGCTTGATGTACAACCATATACTAGGGTCCCATGGATAATTGTGGACCATAATGTTGAAGAAGACTGAAGAACCAAGGTCCCATGTAGAAAGGAAATCCACCATGCTGAAGTAGTCCAACCACCATTGTAAGCTCGTGTCCCATGTCCAAGTGCTCATGTGAACTCCCCATGGAAGATTTTGGAACCCAATAACCAACTCCAAATGATGCTCCAAAGACTGACACCTATCATGTGGATCCAAATAAGAAGATCCATCCACATAGTGGAGAAGGTTCGTAGCAGAATCTAGAATGAATAATACCATTGTAGAATATGTAGACTGAATGCTGGTAACTAGCTCCTGATGTGGGACATTGATGTTCTCTACAGAAGGTGGAGTAGAGTCATCAAATAAAATATGAGAGTGGTTGTCATCCCAGAAATGACAACTATCCATATACCAATCATCACAATTTGCCTCAAAATCATACCAAGCATATATTTCTTGATTATATTCATCAAAAGGCCCTTCATAAGAAATCTCTCCTGCATGTTATTCAATGAATCTTGAATACTACAAAAACTATCATTGAGGCTGTCTGTGAGGTTGTTTGTGAGGCCATGTACAAATGCATTCAATCTGTTATCCAATGTGTGAAACAAATGGGCTTTGAATGATTCAATAATTTCTTTCAAGTTTTGAGAATAAATAGCCATTTAGGCATCCTATGAACTCACCCAATAAGTTACAGTAAAAAATCGCGGCTTTTTCTGGAAAAACCCTAAAAAACTGTTGAAGTTAAAATGCTCATAACTTCACTTCCTGGACTCCATTTTGTCTTTTTTTTTTTTTTTTGAAATTAGGTGAAATTGTGAGAGGAACTCAGATCTATAATTTATTTGGGCAAATTCGGCCTCCAGATGCTACATAAATAAAAAAAATTCTCATTGCCGTCCACGGAAAAAATCTTGAAAATTTGCAGATTTTAAAACTTTAATATCTTGACTTCCCGGACTCCGTTTCAGACAATTTTTTTTTTCAAATAGGGTGTTTTTTTGAGAGGAACTAATATATACAACCCTTTTATGCAAAATTTTCACATAAATATATCAAAAACTTCAAGAATTTCACGGCCCTCTTTTTTCTTCTCCAAAAAAAAAAAAAATCTGCAAAAATAAAAAATATTTGTCCACAATGTCTGCCCAAGGAAAGTGCTCTGATACCACTTGTTAAGAACCAAATAGATCTACAAATATAATCACAAAAATTATTGAATACACAATAGATCCACAAAGCAAGATAGAAGAAACCACACTTTATTAGAAGAAAACCCTTGAGGTAGGTCAACACCATACAATGGATCCTATTATGGAAGGGATCCTCTCCTGTTCACGTGCCTCTTCGAGGGGGAATCCTCCTATTGAGCTACTGCTCCAAATACAATATTTCTCTTCATGTTTCATTACATTGCTTGAACCCCTTTATATAGTGCTACCATCACCTAAGAACATTCTAGAGGAGGAATCTTCTAGAAGTAGAACCTTCTAAGAAGTCATCTTACATTTATTATATTTAACTAGCCATTTATTATATCTAACTACCATAGTGGACCTTATTTAATAATATAGTGGACCTAGTCCACCTTACATTGAATGACCTCCATTATTATCACTATGGGCCCTCTGGGGCCCCCCTACCTCTCTAGATACCACTTGTTAAGAACCAAATACCTAAATACAAAATATTACAATAGATCCAAAGCTATCTGAATACAATCACCACACAAGATATATGAAACCATATAGAAAACCACAACTTTATTATAGAAACCCTTGAGGTAGGGAAACACCATACAATGGATCCTATTATGGAAGGGATCCTCTCCTTTTCACTTGCCTCTTCGAGGGGGCATCCCCCTATTGAGCTAGCGCTCCAAATACAATACTTCTCTTCATGTCTCATTACATTGCTTGAACCCCTTTATATAGTTCTACCATCACCTAAGAACATTCTAGAGGAGGAATCTTCTAGAAGTAGAACCTTCTAAGAAGTCCTCTTACATTTATTATATCTAATTACCCATTTATTATATCTAACTACCATAGTGGGCCTTATTTAATAATATAGTGGACCTAGTCCACCTTACATTGAATGACCTCCAGTATTATCACTATGGGCCCTCTAGGCCCCCCCACTACCTCTCTAGCTACCTTACAATGGGATTGAAGAGCCCACTAGATGGATGTTGAGACCCCATCAGGGGGCAGAGACAGAACAGTGGTTGATCAAATTTTTTCACTAGAGACGAAGAGGATGTTTCATCAGAGGCACTTTGGCAGGGCTCGACCTAGGGGGATTGACCCATTCCCAGTGAAACGTTTTCCCTGGATGGCCTAAAACGTCACCTAGGAGCTCATGATGTCACCTTGAGAAGGTGACAGTTTGAAAGGGAATTTGGCACGTGTGGCATGAAGGAGAGGCCCAAAGAGGGCTAACATTTTGCTCTTTATTGTTGCATTTACCCAAAAAGGGGCTAACGTCTGCCTTAGAAGGGGTGACGTCTCACCTTTAGCTCAATTAGGGTTTTAATTTGATAATTTAATGTAAAATAGTATTACTTTTTATTTTCTGGCCTTGTCGTCCATTTTAAGACCTAAAAAGTAAATTAGGTCATTGATACACTATATATTTAGGAGTTTTAGCCTTATTTTATCAGGATTCATCTCTCACTCATTAGTGAGGTCTGATTTTTAGCGCCCTACTTGGGTATTTTTGTTGGTTTAGTGAGGCGCACTTGTTGAAGGAAGGCATTTCTTGGCATTTTATGGTGTTTCTCTTGAAGGAAGGTGTTACAACTAGGGTTTGCATGGTTATTTCTTGATGAATTGTAAGTATTCTTCTGCAAAACTTCTTGATTGAATGGTTGTAGTCTTATTTTCTTACATGTATTTATAATTTGTTGAATCAAAACCCTAAGTGACAAGAACACAAGTAGCTCCTTGTCTCATATCCCCTAATAGAGAAATTTTTATCCATTGAAGAAGGAAGAAAGAGCCTACACATAGCTACACTCTCATTTCTTCTTCTCCCTGACCTAGCCATACTTTCCAGAGGTCAAGAAGGAGGAGACATCACAGGCCTAGGTTATCTACACCTAGGGTCATTTCTCTTCTAGGGTTTGATGATAGAGCCTTGTTGTAGCAACACTCTCCCTCATTGCACTCTCTTGTCTTGATTTATCCTTCATGCTAGTTGTTTTTGCCAAGTCAACACAAGGAAGGAGGAGAGAGCACAAGGCCTTGCTTTAACAACACTGGAGTAAGCCTCTCTACCCTGTGGATTTGATTCCAAGGCCCTCCCATAGCAGCACTCCAGAACTCTTTCCTCTAGTCCTTAGCCATCCTTCTTCAACCCTTGCGTCCTCTACTAGATTAACTCCATTAACCCCAAGGCACTGATCTTAGATCTCCATCGTTGAAGTAGAATTGGATCTAACACACTCTCAAACCCTTTTGAATTGAAACCCTAACTACACTAACCCTAACCTACTAACTCTAAGTTGTTGATGTCATCTTTGGTTATTTCATATTTGATGTAGCAACGTCTTGTTTTAAGAGAAATTGAATGGTGGTTTAGGCATTAATTGAATAAAGTGTTGATTGGTTACCTTGAATGCCACATTGTTCCAATATTTATTGGTGGAGTGTCATATATTTTTATTGCTATTAACAAACATTGACTTCATCAACATTTATTGTTATATTGCTAATATACATTTATCAGATAGTCTTATGAAGTACTAACCCTTTGAAATATAGATTGCATATATTAGTTTTCTGTTGCTTTGTTCCAGGCAGATGTTCTTAATTGGGGATTTACTTTATTATTGGCTGTTTAGCAGGGACTATCTTTGGGTGGTGACTTGTGAAAGGGGAATTTTTCCTTGTCCTTTATTCCTTTCCCTTTCAAAACCCCAAGTCACCAGGGACATCTCCCCTAGGCCTAGCCTCCCTAAAGAGAATTAACCTACCCATCGCGGTGACATTGGGTGGGATAGGTTCATGTTACACTAGTTTGGACTTCTACCTTATAGCCTTTACTCCTAGCTAGAAACTGTGTGATAACATTTTGGCGTCATTGCCGAGGAACACTGAGTCAATTCTCCTCAAACAAAAAATCTTTTTGATAAGCCTTGCCTTAGAGACCTTATCTTACAAGCTTACCTGGCGAATCCACTAGGTTGTTTTCCCTTTTCTTTGATAGTTTCAAGTAAACTATCTGGCAACTCCACAAACTAAGAAGAGGTTCAATAATCCTCCTTTGTCTTTCAGAAGGAAGCCTCCCAAGAAATCTCCTGTTGTCAAATCACTTTTTAGGAAGAGCCTTCCTTTAGGAATCATGTCTAGCTCTCAGACTGCTACAACAAACACAACGAACAATCAAATACAATGATCATCTACTCTTTTCAAGCCATTAGACATGTCAGCCATACTAGGCTACCCTAGGAAAATGCCACCCAAGTATGAGAAGCGATTGCCTAAATTTACCGCTACTGATGCAATCAGTGCCGAAGAGCATATGAGCAACTTTTGGGCATTCTTTCAGCTTCACCCCATTAGTGATGATGCTGAAGATCTAGTCATGAAGTTGTTCTCCGCTACTCTTTATGATGCATCAAGGCATTGGTACCTAAGCCTTCCCGATGGAAGCATCAAACCATGGATAGACTTGAAGAGGCCTTTCTCAAAATATGGAGTGTCAAAGAAGACCCTAGTATGCTTCTCACACGACTGAATAACCTTTCCAAATATGAAAATGAGTCCATTCAGGAGTTCCATACCAGATTCGAGACTTTACTGCAAATAATTCCCGCAAGCCATCATCCGAAAGATGACTACCTCTTCCATGTTTACACTAGATCTTTCAATGGCCAACTAGGGTATCTTATTAGAGACAAAAACCCCAACCCCAAGTCCATTCAATAAGCCCAAGAGCTCACTACTAAAATATAGGGAAACCTCCTTTCATCCAAGATTAATCCTTTTGCTAACCCAAGGGGGAGGATAGACCCTAATATGCTTCTGTTGCTTTGTTCCAGGTAGGTGTTCCTCATTAGGGATTTAATTTATTATTGGTTGTTTAGCCGAGACTATCTTTGGGTGGTGACTTGTGAAAGGGGAATTTGTCCTTGTCCTTTATCCCTTGCCCTTTCAAAACCCTAAGTAACTGGGGACGTCTCCCCTGGGCCTAGCCTCCCTAAAGAGAAAGAACCTACCCATCGTGGTGACATTGGGTGGGATAGGTTCCTGTTACACCAGTTTGGCCTTATACCTTATAGCCTTTACTCCTAGCTACAAATTGTGCAATAACATTTTGGCACCATTGCCGGGGATTACTGAGTCAATTCTCCTCAAACGAAAAATATTTTCGGTAAGCCTTGCCTCAGAGACCTTATCTTACAAGCTTACCTGGTGGCTCCACTAGGGCGTTTTCCCTTTTCTTTGATAGTTTCAAGTAAACTATTTGGAGACTCCACAAACAAAAAAGAGGTTCAATAATCCTCCTTTGTCTTTCAAAAGGAAGCCTTCCAAGGACTCTCCTGTTGTCAAATCACTTTTCGGGAAGAGCCTTCCTTTAGGAATCATGTCTAGCTCTCAGACTGCTACAATGAACACAACCAAAAATCAAAGACAATGGTCATCTAATCTTTTCAAGCCATTAGACATGTCAGCCATACCAGGCTACCCTAGGTAAATGCCACCCAAGTATGAGAAGTGGTTGCCTAAATTTACCAGTACTAATCCAATCAGTGCAGAAGAGCATATGGGCAACTTTTGGGCATTCTTTCAACTTCACCCCATTAGTGATGATGCTGAAGATCTAGTCATGAAGTTGTTCTCTGCTACTCTTTATGATGCCTCAAGGCGTTAGTACCTAAGCCTTCCCAATGGAAGCATCAAAACCATGGATAGACATGAAGAGGCCTTTTTCAAAAGATGCAGTGTCAAAGAAGACCCTAATATGCTTCTCACATGACTGAATAACATTTCCAAATATGAAAATGAGTCCATTCGAGAGTTCCATACCAGATTCAAGACTTTACTGCAAACAATTCCTGCAAGCCATCATCCGAAAGATGACTACCTCATCCATGTTTACACCAAATCTTTCAATGGACAACTAGGGTATCTTCTTAGAGACAACAACCCCCAGTCCATTCAGGAAGCCCAAGAGATCGCTACTAAAATAGAGGGAAACCTCCTTTCATCCAAGATTAAGCCTTTTGATAACCCAAGGGGGAGGATAGACACTAATCCAAAGATAGTTCACAATGTTGAGTCTGCTTCAGATCTATGTACCTGTATCGCCAAGCTACAAGCCTCTATGGATTGGATCACAAAAAATCAAGAGAAAATGATGAACATGATCGTCAAGTTGGAAAGATCACAGACCCAGGCACCCAGGGTCCCTTACAAAGGACAATTCCAAAAAGGGGGCCAATTTTATAAACCAAAGGATGAGAATGAAGTTCCAAACACTTTGGCCACTGCAAACGTTATTGATGAAAATTCTTGGTGCCTGGAATGAAGCAAAGCACATTAGGAACATGAGTGCACCTACAATAGTGGCCATCAAAAAGTCAACAACATGGATTGTTATATGGAGTTTCCTCAAATAAATATCACAGATGCGGAACATCAGGAAGTCATGAAAGAAGTAGCCAGATCAACAAGGATGGCGGTAATAAACAACTTGAATCAAGAATCACGAGAAAATATAAAGAAACAAGAATTTCAGGTGTACAGAAGAAAGAATTTGAAACAACCCGTTGCTGATCAGGTAAAGCCCCCACCCTTAGAAATTCTTCTTCCCAAGACATCCAGGGCTGGCAAGGTTGACCTGAACTTTGACTTCGAAGGGGCATTATCAAAAATGCATGTAAACATCCCCCTAAGAGAAGCAATCAAGATCTCGTCCATCAAAGAATGATTTGACACTTTCTCTTCAGGATCAGATGAGCCTACTGACCCCCCTATTATGTTGCAAGCTAATCACTTCAGGGTCCAATATGGTGAAAACCCTCCTTTCTTCATGACGTTGACAATGAACGAAAAGAACCTCAACAATTGCATGTTAGATACAGGTGTTGGTGCCAACATGACGTCTCTCAAAGTCATGCGACAAGTGGGTTTGAAGGTCACACGGCCTTATAGGAATGTATGTGGTTTCGAATATAAAGCCATACCCACACATGGGGTGGTTGAGAATGTTGAAGTTCGCCTAAAGGAGTACCCAAAGAAGATGGTCCATGTTGACATTGTGGTAGTTGATTTCCCAGATGTGTGGGGAATGTTGTTATCTAGGAAGTTTGGTGCAAAGTTAGATGGAACCCTTGAAATGGACCTAACATTCTTGCAATTGCCTTTGAAAAATGGAACGGTAGGCCATCTCCTCAATCTGCCAATAATTGGGGACCATGTGCAGGATATTACTCACCTCGTCAATAATGACAAAGCACAAAACAAGATGATACAAACTCTTCAAAAGTATTCTCTAGAAGATATTCCCTTTGCAACAGAGGAGGACTTTGATCAGATCGAATGGCCCAAGAGAGAACAATACCAGCAACTCCTGGATGAATTCAAAAAACAAAGAAATTGGGATAGTGAAGATATTAAAGAAACATGAAGATGACGTACAAATCCACCCATCTCAAAAGGAAGTTTTTACAGTAGAACCCCACCCGCCTCCCTCAGCACAATACACTAGGGTTGTCCAAGGAATGACCAAATACAAAGTCAGAAAGTATAAGGAGGGAGACATGGTATGGATGTGGGATACCCAGAAAGGAGAGCCGACTAATCTAAAAGGAAGCACTCAGTCATGGCTCAGACCCTTTAAAGTTGGAATGGAATCAGTTAACGACTCATATTATCTATCCACTTTAGAGGGAAGAAGGCGCCCATTATCTATCAGCGGGCACCTCCTCAAACCCCACCAAGGTGGGGGGATCTGATTTCATAGGTAAGTGTAGGTAAGTATGCATTTCTCTGTATTATACTATTTTCATTTCATGTTAGTTGCTTTCACATTTGCATTATTGATTGTTTTATTTTATTTTATATATATCTATGCATGTTGGGGTGGCATTACCACCCCATTTTTGTTACTGATACCCCTATTGAGTTTGAGCAGGTCTGCAGGCTATGACAGAGATGTTGAGGTTCTCATGCGCTCTACGGTGAGCACATGTCCCCGAGTTGGAGCTAGATGTTATCCTCGATTTTTAGGCATAACTAAGAGATCATGTCTCGAGGCCCACATGTCCTAGACATGGAGTACCGAGAGCAAGATTGACCTCGTCATGGCCCTGGAGGGCCCATCCTTTTCTCCTTCCATCATCTTTATCTTGTCAGCAGCAACAACATCCATCACCATTGGCTTGGTCCTGTATCAAAATAGGTTCTTGCTCCATGAGGTAATTGTTCCAGGTATCATGGTATGTATCACTTTTGATCACTGAAACCTTCAAATATATGCATCTGATTCCTTTTACCTCTAGAAACTGCTTGGATCTTACATTAGCCCACTTGACCATGCTTGGGGAGATTGGCAGGGTGCCCTAGCAAGCCTGTGCCCATAGGTTTTGGTTTGCCACTAGGAGGATTTTTGAAAATCCATCGTCCGCTCCCATCATAACACCACTGTTTCATATTATCTCCCACTCATTTGTCCCATTCCCCTTGCCCGAGCATTGGGTTTACCTATTTGTAGGATTGCACCTTATCTCCTAGGAAGAAGGGGCTAAAGGCCCAAAAGGTAAAAGCAATTGGTAAAAGATAAAATCCTAAAATAAAACCTCGAGATGCTTCGCCTAGGGATCCCTGAGAAGGCAATAAAAAGCCTCTCAACAAGAAACAAGACAAACCCAGAAAATAACAAACAAGACCTAGTCAAGAGGATAGGGGGTCTCATCACGAGCCAGCCTTTTAGGTTCATGGGTACCTAACAGTATGACATTTCTACCATCTGGTTTCCACGCCAGGGCAGTGACCTTTGGTTGCATGGCCAAGGGAAAGGGGGTCTCATCACGAGCCAACCTTCTCATCTCTATGAAAGTACTTGTGGGTAACAGTGTCAGCTCTGGTCACCATGCCAAGGCACTGTCCTCTGGTTAGCCCTTGAATAAAAAGAAAAAGAAGAAGAAAAAGAAAATAAAAGAAAAGAATAAAGGCAAGAACGGGCTTGGAAAAATTGCATCCATGAAAGGTACAAATCACCTTCTACAAAGGCACCCAGAGATAACACTATGCTTCCCTGGCTCTCACTTCACCCACATGTCTAGACATCCCCTAGCCACATCACCTCACTCACATGGCTTGGATGAAACCTTCTTGGAGACTTCCCTTTTCTTGTGGATACTAGCCCAATAGGACGTCTTGTCTTTTTCTCTGATCTTGTATTGTAGGTTTTTGTAATGTCTTTGAGCTATTGACCGATGTATCAGGGTTTTTATGCATATGTTTAATAATATTAATGATGAGATGTGATTGACATTGCTATGATCCCTGTGAATAATGAGCCCATGGAGGGAATAGCTTTTGATGTGCAGGACCATTCCCGACGGTTAGGTACCAATTGGACTGGTACACATGGGGAGATGATCAGTTTGGACCTCCATGGGGCTGAAGAGTGCACCATATGGATGTTGAGACCCCATCAGGGGGCAGAGACAGGACGATGTTTGATCATAGTTTTGCACCGGAAAAGAAGGGGAAGTTTCATCAAAGGCACTTTGGCAGGGACCAGCCTAGGGGGATTGACCCATTCCCAATGAAACATTTTCCTTGGATGGCCCAAGACGTCACCTAGGAGCTCATGATGTCACCTTGAGCATGTGACAGTTTGACAGGGTAGTTGGCACGTGTGGCATGATGGAGAGGCCCAAAGAGGGCTAAGATTTTACTCTTTATTGTTGCATTTGGCCAAAAAGGGGCTAACGTCTCCCTTATAAGGGGTGGCGTCTCACCTTTAGCTCAATTAGGGTTTTAATTTGACAATTTAATGTAAAACAGTATTACTTTTGATTTTCTGGCCTCGTCGGCCATTTTATGACCTAAAAAGTAAATTAGGTCATTGATACACTATATATTCAGGAGTTTTAGCCTCATTTTATCAGGATTCATCTCTCACTCATTAGTGAGGTCTGATTTTTAGCACCCTACTTGGGTATTTTTGTTGGTTTAGTGAGGCACACTTGTTGAATGAAGGAATTTCTTGGCATTTTATGG
>JASDQU010105694.1:219705-236887 GCA_032191745.1 Picea mariana | reverse complement strand
TGAAGGAAGGTGTTACAACTAGGGTTTGCATGGTTATTTCTTGATGAATTGTAAGTATTTTTCTGCAAAACTTCTTGATTGAATGGTTGTAGTCTTATTTTCTTACATGTATTTATAATTTGTTGAATCAAAACCCTAGGTGACAAGCACACAAGTAGGTCCTTGTCTCATGTCCTCTAATAGAGAAATTTTCAGGCATTGAAGAAGGAAGAAAGAGCCTAGCCATAGCTACACTCTCACTTCTTCTTCTCCCTGAGCTAGTCATACTTTCCAGAGGTCAAGAAGGAGGAGATGTCCCAGGCCTAGTTTATCTACACCTAGGGTCATTTCTCTTCTAGGGTTTGATGATAGACCCTTGTTGTAGCAACACTCTCCCTCATTGCACTCTCTTGTCTTGATTTATCTTTCATGCTAGCCATTTTTTCCAAGTCAACCCAAGGAAGGAGGAGAGAGCACGAGGCCTTGCTTTAGCAACACCGGAGTGAACCTCTCTCCCCTAGGGATTTGATTTTGAGGCCCTGCCATAGCAGCACTTCAGAACTCTTCCCTCTAGTCCTTAGCCATCCTCCTTCAACCCTTGCATCCTCTACTAAATTGACTCCATTAACCCCAAGGCACTGATCTTATACCTCCAGCGTTGAAGTAGAATTGGATCTAAAACACTCTCAAACCCTTTTGAATTGAAACCCTAACTACACTAACCCTACCCTACTAACCCTAAGTTGCTGATGTCATCTTTGGTTATTTCATCTTTGATGCAACAACATCTTTTTTTAAGAGCTATTGAATGGTGGTTTAGGCATTAATTGAATAAAGTGTTGATTGGTTACCTTGAATGCCACATTGTTCCAATATTTATTGGTGGAGTGTCATATATTTTTATTGCTATTAATAAACATTAAATTCATCAACATTTATTGCTATATTGCTCATATACATTTATCATATAGTCTTATGAAGTACTAACCCTTTGAAATATAGCTTGCATATATTAGTTTTCTGTTGCTTTGTTCCAGGTAGGTGTTCTTCATTGGGGATTTACTTTATTATTGGTCGTTTAGCCGAGACTATCTTTGGGTGGTGACTTGTGAAAGGGGAATTTTTCGTTGTCCTTTATTCCTTACCCTTTCAAAACCCCAAGTCATCAGGGACATCTCCCCTGGGCCTAGCCTCCCTAAAGAGAAAGAACCTACCCATCGTGGTGACATTGGGTGGGATAGGTTCCTGTTACGCCAGTTTGGCCTTCTACCTTATATCCTTTACTCCTAGCTACAAACTGTGCAATAACAAGTATCAAGAACTAGCTAAAGTGAAATTCATGCCCCTGATCCTAGGCTTATCTATAGTCGATTTCTAGCTGATTCACCAGGTACTTTGCCTAGTTCATCTATAGTCCCTCTGCACACTTGCCTACGAGGTCAACTACAAAGTCGAATACTTGTGTGCTTTGATTCTTGCGAACTAGCTTGCCTGCAATCAGCTGACATGCAAGGCGCATTGCGCCGCTCTGAATAGAGGCTACCTTGTAGCCTCGTGCTCCTTTCTCAACATTTCCATAAGCTTCTTTGATCTTCTGAGCAAGAGCATGGTTCGCGGTATTTCCAGGATAGTAATCATGGGGATCAGGGCCCTACATGCTATGACCTATGATCCTATTGATCAGTGCTGGATCAACTATGATGCGGCGGCTCAACCATAAGTATCCTCCATGCTAACTGGCCAGTAGTAGCTTTACACAAGCATTCACCTCCTGGTCTCTGCCGAAGTGTGGTATCTTCATAACATTGAGTAGAGTGGACTATGTTGTAACAACCCTGGTTAAATAGTTGCATAGGGATTATTAAGTATAATTAATTGTCCTAATATGGTTTTAGTTAAAAAATGATTAGTATTAATAATATTAATTATTTATTAATTAATTGTTTATAACTGTTGATTGATTNAGGAAAGGATAAGATAATAAAGGAAAGGGGATAAGGTAATAATGGGGAGGATAAGGTAATTAATGGAGGATAGGGAGTCGGTGAATGGGGGTGATATGATGGGGAAGAGTCCTATGGGGAGGGGGATTATGAAAAATTGGGAGGAGAGGACTGTATGCTGGTTGTTGGATATTTTTTTCTGTTTTTGGGGTTTTTGTGGACCATTGCAGGGGGCATTGGGTTGCTGGGGTTTTTGGGCATGGGGGCCAGGATTCCTTACGATATCCTGGAGCTAGGGAGTTGGACAGGCTGCTCCTAGCTAGCTGGGTGGTTAGTCGGTTTGGGCAGGGTTTGGTCAAAGCAGCAGGCTGGGCAAGGTAGCAGGGAGGACAACCAGATAAGTGAGAGTTTAGCATCAAGAAGAGGTATTTTATTTATGAATTTGCTAAGTTATGAGATGATTATGTAATTTATTTTCATGATGTGGATAAATTTAATTTTTGCTAAGTATTATATGCGTATATGATGATTAATGAATTATTTATGCACTGAAAGAAATTCTATGTTAAGCTGTATGAAATTTTTAGGCTTAATTAATTGAGGTCACTACACATGGTATCAGAGCCCTGGTTCAAAATCTAGAGCCGAGGGCCTACCCACCTTAAACAAATGAAAATAGATTGTCAAAATTTAAATTTGATATAAAATAGTCACACAGCCAACACAACCCTACTGAACTAAACAAAACAAAAAATATAATGAATAAATTATCACTTCAAAACCTAAGATCGGGATCTAGACAAAAGATCAGGTTATCTTTGTGATCTTCTGAGGACATTGAACCAGAGAAACTAAGGTAAAAATTGAATAAAATAAATAGAGAACCTACAAAACCCTACTGCACTTGAACCAGAAAGGAAAATCCTTATAGACCTTAATACAAACCTTAATCTAGGTTATCCTTGTCATTTTCTGAAGATTTTAAACCACAGATTGAAGAGGCAACAAGGAAAACCAGAATTAGATTTACAAAAAATAAACACACACAAAAAAAAAATCTGTCAAAGTTAAAATTTTAGATAAACAAATAAAGAGCCTACTACACTTCAACCAGATACAAATACTCAGACCTTAATACAAACCCTATGCTATGTTATTATTGCAGTAGTTTTAACAATTTTAACCAAATCTACTAAAATTTCAAATTTCTTCAATGTCAAATTCAAATATTAGAAGCATTTCAACTTTTTTTTTTTAGATCGAATTCAAATATCTTAAAACAAATTAAACAAAAAGTGATGGAAGCGAAGGCAATAAAGTAGAAGATGTCAGAGACAGTCCCTACCATAGGAATGCGAGTGTCAAGCTTCTTCCGATGGACTGATATTTTCTATTATCCACAAAAATATATATATATATATATATATATATATATATAATACAAATCACTGCAATCTTCTAACGTGCCTTGGCATATTAAAGATGAATGGCCGTGCGTTAGATTCGAACACTGGATCTCTGAACTTCCTCACAAACAAAATATAGCAGAAAAACATAAACGATTTAAACCACAAATAAAACATGAAAAAAAAAAGTATTTAGCTGTTGGGACTCAGATTATGGGTGGTGATATATATGAATAGTCGTCAAGGTTGTTAGCCATTATGCCGACCAAGACCTTTAATGTATATCATCATAGTCCAGAAACCTAATCTTGCGTAACTCATCGAAAACTGATCATTTTCAGAGTCTAGAAAAAGGCGAGAAAGCCTAAAAAGCTCGCACTTGATAGTAACAGATGCAGCCGCCCTCGACAATCTTACCCTTTCTCCTGCTCTTCGCTGTGGGTAATGGCTCCATTTTGAAATGGGTCGGTAGAGATATTATAAAACTAAGGAAAACTAGATGGCATAGAATGTAAAGAAACACCAAATAACAAAAAAAAAAAATAGTCGTATGCTACAACAGTGTTAAAAAAAATAAAAATAAAATAATATAAAGAAATAAAACAAGTTGCGAGCGAAGCACGACTCCAACCATATTACTGTGAGTCGATCCACCAAGAATCAAGTGCTCCACACAAGTTTCGAGCCAAGCACCAAGCCATATCCAAAATACCAATTTTAGCGCCAAACCAAAAAGAAGGAGCCCACAAGGGGCGCTAATCTTTTGCACTACGCGTCCACCTACACAACGCGGCCTGCAAAACCAAACACCAAGCACCTGTACCAACGCACAACACGAGTTAGTATACCAACTAAGCACCACAATATCAAATCAAATCCCAGCACCCAAAACCTAGCGCACAAGTACCCAACGTCAAACCAAGTCATGGAGGAGAAGCTGATAGGGGGAAAAGTATTGTGCACAACGTGTCTATAATATAAAAAAAAAAAGGGAAGTAATACAAAAATGAAAAAAAAATATTGGGTCGAGGCCCAATTTCCAATTACTGAAACCAACTCCATGAGTCGGCGCCGAATACAAGTGGAGAGCCTTGGGCTCACTTCTTCAACGCCAAACCCACAGACCATAGCAATCCCTTCTCATAGCAAGGCCCCCAAGCAATTTTTAATGTTAAACCCAAACCTTAAATGCCTACACGTCTACTACCGATGTGTTTGTCAATTTGTGCATGTAGAATGGCTGTAAGAAATGTACGATAACATGGATATCAAAGAAATGATACAGAGACTGTCAAAAATCATACAACAGACAATAAATATTTCCATGCAACGGTTGTAAGAAATCGTAATATGGCTGATAAAAACTTTTCATACAACGACTGGTTCAAAATCCATGGAAAGGCTCTTGAAATTTGTACGGCTTGTACTGCAAATCAGTGTGGCATCTCTAAAAATAGCACAGTGCTATCACCCAAACTGTTATAGTGCTATCACCCAAATGCCTAAGAAGCCATGAGAGAAGCCCATGGGTGAGGCAGCAGAGTTAGGGAGAAGAAAACCCTGGCTGCACTTCCAGAGTGGGATAGGCGACAGTGAGGGAGTGTTAGGGTTGAGGATAGTTTAGGGTTTGTTAGAGAGGTGTGTAGGGTTGGGAATGAGCGTGGTGAGGGAGGGGCATGTGTGCCTCATGAAAGGACCCACTTCCCACGCTAAAATTGTTTTTTATTTTATTTCTTATTTAGTTTTATTTTTATTTTTCTTATTATTCATTTTTTTTATTATTTTATTCATTTTGGTTAAATTTTAATGTTTTAATTTAAATTTAATATTAAAATTTTAATGTTTTAATTTTAATTTAATGTTAAATTTTAATTTTAATAACTAGAATATAATTTAAATTACTTATAGTTAAAGTAGAGTTTAAGTTATTTATAGTTTAAATATAATTTAATTATAATTTGAATAAAACTTAATAATTTTAAATTAATTAACTAACTATGTTTTAAATTTATGTTTTAAACATGACCAATATTATTATGTTTTAATTACTTAACTATGTTTTAAATTTATTTATAATTAAACTTACGTTTAATTATATTTAAAGTTTATAATTCATGCTTAAATTTAAAACTAGTTAAAGCAACTAATTAGATTGTTTTTAGCGAAAGGTTAAGGACTTAGAACGAGATAAGCAGGAGGGGGCTTCATACGTACTAGGCAAGTAAGCTAGAGGAATTGGTGAGTATAGTGCAAAGCTAGCATAGCTACCGAGCGAGAGGGTCAATATTTTTCTTAGGCAGTGACACCAAGCTTAGACGCTTAACCCTAACCTAGCCAATCCCCTAAAGAGAGTAACGTTTGTTTACAAATAAGTAAAGAAAAACTTACGCCTAACCTTGTTTTCTAGTTTAAGTTGCACCAATTTGATATGTCCTTGAACTCACCTTGACAACTTTGGTTGATGTAGGTTAAATCATACAGGATGGTTAGGACTCGAGGGAATCAAGGCAGAGGAGCATCGTCGCAGGCACCGCCAACGCCGCCACCACCATCGCCGGAACTAGCTCTCATACTGCACTCTTTGGAGGCCATAAATGAGACTTTAAAGGGGCGTCAACTGACAGGGATCGAAGTGGAACCCCCACCATCTGGAACAGGTAATCCAGAAGCATCGAGGGATTAACAGGGAGGACCTCCACTCGAAGACATCACTAGAGAACTGTAGAAGATTAAACTTTCAGAGTTTTCCAGGGGTCGTTCCAGTGAACGTGCGGAAGCATGGTTGGAAGGCATGACAAGGTGTTTTGCCTTAAGGGACTATGCGTCCACCTCAAAGGAGAAGATAGCGATTTTTTAGTTAAGAGATAGCGCCTTGAACTGGTGGGGCAACCTAGAAATACAACTGCATCTTACCCCGGATACCGTATCTTGGGAAATTTTTGAGGAGAGGTTCCGAAGGAAATATCTGCCAACTTACTATGAGGAACAACAGGTAGGAGCATTTCATGCTCTAGTACAGGGAAATATAACCGTAGAGGAATATGATATTAGGTTTATGGAATTGGTCAAGTATGTTTCGTATATGGATAATGACCAACGATAGGCAGAACACTTTATCTATGGGTTGAAACCTAAGATAAGGGCTATGGTACGGATGTGGAAACTGTCTTCAGTAGCAGAAGCTGTGGAAAATGTGCGTTATGCGGAGGAACACATGAATTTAATCAGAGGTACGAGACCAACTTTTCTGCATTGTCCTGGATTCGTAGGGAAGGCCCCTAGGACATTTCTTAGGGGAGGGGGCTCAAGGCCATCTCCATATGGTAACAGAGTCACACCAAGGATAGTAGCCGTAGAGATTTCAATGGAAGAGAGTGAAGCATCTCGTTCATCACCGACGACGCAGACAGGTCCATGGCCATCTCAGGGAATAGCTAGTAGGGGTAGGGGTTTCAGGGGAAGGAACTAATTTTAGAGGCAGTCACAAAAGAGTGTGCAGGTTCAATCTCGTGTTACCTATTGGGGATGTGGAGGACCCCATTACCAGCATGACTGCCCAGAGTTACAATTAGGATTTGTGCATAGAGAAGGAAAGGCCCTGATGGGAAGAGCAAGTAGCAGCCACCAGATTTACGCAACGGTTAATAATCACCAGGATGAGCATCAATCCACGGTGGTGGAGTCATCAGGTACGCTAAATCATTTCAACGTTAAGATTTTATTTGATTCTGGTACGATAGATAGTTTCATTTCACCATCTGCATTAGAAAAGAGTGGGTTGGCAGCCTACAAGCACGATGACTTTAAACAAGTTGAGATGGCTTTGGGGGAAAAACAAGTGGTAGGATCTAGCGTTGATAATTTTATAGTAGACCTGGGATTGTGTACCACCAGGTTGAAGGTATACATCACTGCTCTCAGGGCATATGACCTAATCATTGGAATGGATTGGTTACAAGCTCATCGATCTTTGGTAGATTGTTTCACAAAAAGGGTGCTCTGTATAGACGACAAAGGAAGGCCGGTGGAGATCCAGGGTGTACGGAGAAGGGTGTCATTACGCTTTATCTCAACTATGAAGGTTAAGCAATACTTGAAGAAAGGGTGTTGACTATATGTAGTGGAAGCATTGAATGAAAGGAAGGGACCCTCATTAGATCAGTACTCGGTATTGTCAGAATTTAAGGATGTTTTTCCGAACGAGTTACCAGGGTTACCTCTTGAGAGGGAGCTTGATTTTACTATTGAGATAAAACCTGGTGCAAAACCAATTTCCAATACTCTGTATCGGATGACAGTGCCAAAACTTTGTGAGTTGCAAATGCAGTTGAAAGAGTTACTAGACTTAGGGATAATAAGGCCCAGTGTCTCACCTTGGGGTGCACCAGTAATTTTTGTAAAGAAGAATGATGGATCCTTACAACTGTGTATAGATTAACAGGACTTGAACTATTCTACAGTGAAAAATAGGTACCCAATGCTGCGAATAGATGACCTCTTCAATCAGATGAAAGGAGCAGCGGTATTCTCAAAGATCGATTTGCGATCAGGGTATCATCAGTTAAGGATTAAGGAAGGCGATATCCCAAAAACTGCCTTTTGAACTCAGTTTGGACATTACGAGTTTGTCGTAGTACCTTTCGGATTGACCAATGCACCAACAGTATTCATGAGCCTCATGAACGACGTATTCTGGAAGTACTTAGACCGTTTTCTACAAGTCTTTCTAGAAGACATCCTCATATATTCCAAAAACGAAAGAGAACATGAGGAACACTTACGAGTGGTGTTGTCTTGCCTTAGAGAGAACAAATTGTATGGGAAGTTGTCGAAGTGTTCCTTCTTCCAGAAAGAGATCCACTATTTAGGTCATATCATTTCCAATGAAGGAATCTCTATGGACCTAGAAAAGGTAAAGGCCATTATGGAGTGGCTAGTGCTGAAAAATACCCATGAGGTGAGAAGCTTCATGGGGCTAGCAGGTTATTATCGGAGATTTGTGGAAGGATTCTCAAAAATTGTGAAACCATCACCACTTTGCAGCGCAAGGGGGCCAGGTATGAATGGATAGAAAAATGTGATAGTGTATTCATTGAACTTAAGAGGTTACTAACTAGTGTGCCAATTCTACGAGTGTCAGATATGGAAACAAAATTCACAGTCTGCACACCTCAAAGAAAGGGTTGGGGACCGTGCTAATGCAGGATGGAGGAGTGATAGCTTATGCGTCAAGGAAGTTGAAGAAACATGAAGAGCTATACGCGACTCATGATTTAGAGTTGGCAGATGTAATGCTAGCTCTGAAACTTTGGAGGCACTATCTTGTGGGGTGAAACTTTGAGCTCAAAATAGACCATCAAAGTTTAAAACATCTCTTCACTCAAAGGGATCTAAATGCCCGACAAAGGTGATGGAGTGAGTTTATGAGTGAGTACGATTTTGGTATTTCAGACATCAAAGGAAAGGAAAATGTAGTCACATATGCCTTGAGTAGGAGCCCATGTGTCTTCTCCTTGATACCCTTAAAAGTCAATCTTAGGGAACGTGTGTTGACGCAACTCCAAGGAGACAGTTGGTATTTAAAAGTTACTTCAAACCTCGAGAGTGGGAAGCAATTAGATCCAAACTATGAAGGATATAGTCTGGAAGAAGACAGACTATTAAGATACAAAGGAAGGATGTACATCCCTAAAAATGGGGATATTTGAAGTATCATACTGAAGGAAGCCCATAGAGCACTTTATTGTATGCATCCGGGTGTGAATAAGATGTACGCAGACATGAGGAAGCTCTTCTTCTGGGTAGGCATGAAGCAAGATGTAGTCCATTTCATCACCAAATGCCTAGAGTGTCAACAAGTGAAAGCTGACCACCATCACCCAACAGGCCGTCTACAACCACATGATGTTCCTATGTCCAAATGGGAAGTCATTTCTATGGATTTTGTTATGGGGTTGCCACTCACATCTCATAGACACAATTCCATTCTTGTGATAGTGGATAAGTTAACCAAGAGTGCTCATTTTATTCTAGTTAGAGACACTTACGATGTCATCGATGTGGAACGTGTGTTTGTAAGTGAGGTTATTCATTTGCATGGGATACCTAAGAAGATCATTTCAGATAGGGAGTCCAGATTCACTTCTAGGTTTTGGGCAAGTTTGCAGTCGGCATTGGGGACTTAGTTGAACTTAAGCTCAGCTTATCATCCTGAAACAGATGGGAAAACTAAGAGAGTAAATCAAGTCATGGAATACATGCTCAAGATGTATGTCATCGATAATCAAACACAGTGGGAGAAGTACCTACCTTTGGTAGAGTTTGCCTACAATAATAGTTTTCATAGCTCCATCGAAATGCCACCCTACGAAGCTCTGTATGGAAGGCCATGCAGAACGTCATTGAGTTGGGATAGACTAGAAGACTGAGTAACAGTTGGGCCAGAATTGATTCAAGAGATGGAGGACCAGGTGATTTAGATTAGGCAGAGACTAAAGGAAGCATAGGATAGGCAAAAAAGTTATGCGGATGCACACAGGACCGACCGAAGTTATGAAGTAGGAGACCATGTTTTCATTCATATCAAGCCTAATAAGAGTACCATATGGTTTAGGAAGGGGACAAAGTTATCACCTCGATTTATAGGACCATTCAGAATCCAAGAGAAAATTGGACCCATTGCCTATCATCTCGTACTGCCACCCCAATTGCATAAAACTCATAACGTTTTTCATGTATCTGTTTTACGTCATTATGTTGTTGATGAATCACATAAACTAAATTGGAAGGAATTGCAGGTATCAGACGCGGGAACCCTCACAGTAGAACCATTATGCATAATGGACCATAGAGTCCGATAGCTGAGGAACCGTCTGGTAGACCAAGTTAAGGTCCAGTGGGACAAGTATAGTCCAGGATCTGCTACTTGGGAGGATGTCAAAACACTACGACGAGATTATCCCTCACTTTTTTGACCACCTCGAGAATATGTTTCTTGAAGGTTGGGTGTATGTAACACCACCTTTTGACTTAGACAGCCAGGATTACCTGAGGCGTACACTTTTATTTTCTACTCACAGTGAAACTATTAAATGATACACTTAAACTTTTAAGATGAATGAATCTTAATGAATGTTTAAATATATTTGGATAATGATGGATATGATGCGATATATTGTGAGAATGTAAATTTTATGAATGTTTAAATGTTATTGATGATGATGGATATAATGCGATCTACTATGAGAATGTAAATTTTATGAATGTTTAAATGTTATTGATGATGATGTATATGATGTGACATATTGTGTGAATGTGAATCCTATGAAGGTTTAAATGTTATTAGAATGATGTTGGATATGATACAATCTATTTGGTAAATGATAATTTTATGAATGGGTGTCGAAATTGAATTATGAGATATTATGAGATCTATTTCTAACTTGAAAACTTTGATGTTAAGTTGTTGGTACAAGGATACCGAATTGAAATGATGGTTGTATGAAATTACATGATGATAATGCATAGAAATGTATGAGTTTGTGTGACAGACTAATTTGTAGGTTATGGGCTATGAAATAGCCAAGGGATAATGATGATGAAAGTGGATGTCATGACCACTAGCCGAGAAACATTATGGTATGAATATTTGTATGTGAAATTATATTGGTTTGGATGCATTGTTATGATATGTGGACCAGTGCAGGATTTCAGGTGATGAGACTGCCCAAAAATGAATGAACGATGACAAAAATCCTAGCAACACGGTGCCACTATATATTCCATTGTAGGGTGTGGACCCTAGTTATGATTAGGAGGGGTGGATGTATTTCCCACCGTGTATCCTCCAAAACCTGAAGTCATGGGAGGATGATGTTAGATCATGCTCCCCTCGATGTGTGATGATGACTGTCAGTTGCCTGCTGGGGAAGCTTGGTCAAGATAGTGACACTTCCACTTACGAGTTCTATTTGGAGTTAGGTCAATATAGTTGATGCTCCAAGATAGTCCAGCAGAGGAAGTATAGGAATGAAGATGGAAGTAAGCTAGGGAGGAAGGATGAGTAGAAATAGTTGAGAAAGTATGGAGATTTGTCTTATGGTGGAATTTATTATTTTTCTCTTCTAAAAAGAAAATGTGTATATATGAATATTCATAATTACGTAACTAAACAACAGTTGTCTAAATAAAATTGTTGAACTAGATAATTGTAATTAAAGGATTTCGCAAACATTTGATTGGTTTATTGTCTTTTATAAAAGACTAGTCTTGTTGATTGGATTGGATGCATACATAAATTAATATAAGGGTGATAGTTATTGATTATTAGTACATGCACGAGACTTGTATGTACTAGCTACACATGCATTTCTTGTACATGTACACTAGTATGTATGAGTTTTCTTGGCTTACTTACTAATAGTGTCGGTTAATTGTTATGAATGTGTGAACCATGTTTCTTTTCCTTTGTATCATGAGATACCTTAACTTCAAGACGAAGTTTCCTAAAGGGTGGGTGTATGTAACAACCCTGGTTAAATAGTTGCATAGGGATTATTAAGTATAATTAATTAGATAATTAATTGTCCTAATATGGTTTTAGTTAAACAATGATTAGTATTAATAATATTAATTAATTAATTATTTATTAATTAATTGTTGATAACTGTTTATTGATTAATTAATCAATTAATTTATTACTTAACACATTCAATTATTTGGGTAAAGCATTAAGGGGCTTAATAACTTTAATTTAATCATTATGAAACTTTACGTATGACAGGAAAGGATAAGATAATAAAGGAAAGGATAAGATAATAAAGGATAGGGGATAAGGTAATAATGGGGAGGATAAGGTAATTAATGGAGGATAGGGAGTCGGTGAATGGGGGTAGATATGATGGGGATGAGTCCTATAGGAGAGGGGGATTATGAAAAATTGGGAGGAGAGGATTGTATGCTGGCTATTGGATATTTTTTTCTGGTTTTGGAGAGTTTGGTTTTGGGGTTTTGGTGAACCATTGCAGGGGGCACTGGGTTGCTGGGGGTTTTGGGCACGGGGGGCAGGATTCCTTATAGTATCCTGGAGCTAGGGAGTCAGACAGGCTGCTCCTAGCTGGCTGGGTGGTTAGTCAGTTTGGGCAGGGTTTGGTCAAAGCAGCAGGTTGGGAAAGGCAACAGGGAGGACAATCAGATAAGAGAGAGTTTAGCATCAGGAAGAGGCATTTTATTTATGAATTTGTTTAGTTATGAGATGATTATGTAATTTATTTTCATGATGTGGATAAATTTAATTTCTGCTAAATATTATATGCTTATATGATGATTAATGAATTATTTACGCATTGAAAGAAATTCTATGTTTAATTGTATAAAAAATTTAGGCTTAATTAATTGAGGTCACTACATGCGCAAGGTCCATGGCCCATTGTTGGGGGATGATCTTCGAATTATTGCCTTTTGTCTTCATCAGATATTTATAAGGGGTGAGCATGCCATAAACCTTTCAGTCACGAGGGTTGAAGTCACTAAACTTCAATGATACAACCTTGTCTTGATCTACGTGAACTGCACGTACTCCTTTCGACAAGTACGTAGTGACTAGAGTGTACTCAATGTCTCTAGGTACATTGTCTCTGTTCATCACACCACTCAAAGGTGGTATGTAAGTAGGTAGGATGGATGTAACCAACTTCACATTGGCCATATCATCTTTATGTTTGGTTCTGCGTTCTGCGCCGGCTCGGGATGTGCCTGCTCGAGCAGTCAATGGGGAGGCTTGCACTCCTCTCATCGATGATGCATGCAAACCTGCAGACAACCTTGTTCTGACATGACTCTTTCAGCTCTAAGGCTAGTGAGTAATTCTCTTACAGATTCTTTGGCTGCGCTAAATTCGTCGGACATATGTGCTCGGGGAAAAAAATAATCGGGGTTCACAATGGTCTCAGATACTGCACTCGAATGGCTAACCAGATCATAATAACCATTGTATGCAATCACTACTCTACGAGATTCAAATTCTCAATTGGAAAAAGTGTTCTTCGGGCATGGCACGACGAGATAAATAGGCAATATCAACAATGGTCTGCTTGCAATGGGTATGGGTCCTCCATTAACTTTGTTCTATCCATTTTGGCATTGTTCAACGGTCTAGTGGTGATCCTTTAATGATTTTCTGTCCATTCGGGGTGGAAGTTGAATGGGTATATCAGTCCAATGGCTATATCACTTCATCAAGGCGAAGTGCCATAGGTCGTGGTTCTGATATCTCGGCGAAGCTCCCATTCTGTAAGTTTTCTTTCTGCGATGTTCTGTCTAGATTCTCCTGTAACTTTTCAATCTTCGCCCTCTTTTTATTTAAATTTCTAGCCTTCTTCCCAGTAATATTCAACTTAGTCTACCTTTTTCCTTTTTTATTCCTATTTTCCTTTGACATAGTTACTTCACGTTGTTGAGGTTCTCTCTTAGGTTCAGGTATAATATCTCTTCTTTATCTGAGATAGAAATTTTATTCTTCTGTGGGTCCTCTGGCATTCTTTCATCTTCGACATTGAGGTCTTGAGTGTAATATAGCTTCAATCTGTTCTCATGTTCTTCAATCAATTGCATGATCCTTTTGGCCATGAAGTCTTTTAACTCTTGTTTCTGTTGTTCTAAAACCTTTTCTTCTTCCTTCTTTCTAGCTTGATCTCTTTCAATCCAAGGATTTCCAAGTAACATAGTAAACGGGGCGTTTTCCTCAATGAATTTGATAATCTCAAAATCTTCCTCTGTCGAGGTTCCATTAGCATTCGTAGATATCTGAGTGAGCCTTCCACACAGGCTTACTGATTTCCCTCTGAATAACCCTATTCCACTCAGTGAAGGGGTCATAACAGGCCTCCCTATAGCTTCCCAAGTTCTTTCTGTCATAGCATTCACCTATGTTTCCTCATCCAAAACACAATCAATGTTGAAGTCTCCTATTATTACCTCGATGCATTCTTTCTTGTTAAATACCTATGATAATCTAACATGTCGGTGGTCATTCAAGGTGTCTTGTATCTGTAATAATATCTTGTCTAATTCTCTTTGGGGTTCTGTTATTTCTGGATCTGCCTTAGGGTTTCCTTCATTCATTCTTTCAATCTTAGCAAGCATTCTAGGGCAATCCAATACTTTATGGTCCAAATCTTTGCAACAGAGACAACTAGATCTTCCACCAGGGCATTCCTTAGCTAGATGTCCCGATCTTCTTCAATTGTAACATAGGGTCAATCCTCTCTTTCTTTTAAATGATCCCCAACCTTTTATGTACTGCACACTAGGGTCACGGTAGCTAGCCTACAAAAAATTCTTTCTAGGGTCCTGCATCCATTTGTTAGTCCAAAAATTATTTCTATGCATAGGTATAACATATCTATAATTATACTTATCAGATCTATTCATATCAAGATTTCTTTCATCTATTAAGGGACTAGTTTCCAAACTAGGACAGACTCTAATAAACATACCTAGATCCATACTTTTAGAAACAAAATTTTCACTTATTTTACTTCTACAGAGCACAAAGCTTCCAGATCTAAAAACTTTTAACTGTTCTTACCTTTATCAGTGCACATAGCTTACAGATCTTACCTCTTTCTTGTAAATCTGACCTTCTTTTTTTTTCTTTTTTTTTTCCTTCGCGAACTTCCACTTCTACTTTTCTTAAAGCACAAAGCATTCAAATCTCACTTTTTTTTTTCATATCTGGCCTTCATTCTTTGGCACAAATCTTTTCAGATCAAGTGGGATACTATGCACTAGGGCACAAATCCACGCACAGAGCTTCCATGGTTTCTAGATCGAATCTTTGCATGAAGCTTTTCTTTCTCAATTCCCAGCAATAAGAGTTCCAGGTCCCGGCAAAGGAACCATTTGTTGGCACAGGGGCAGACCCAAGGTTCAATGCTACAACAACGCACCAAAAAAACCCTAACTACCAGCCCTTTTGACAACACCTGCAAAGCAGATGAAGTCTCACCCAAGGTAGAGGCAGGGTTGGTTGCAAGACTCAGGTGTCTGCAACCTTAGCTGAGACACAACTCTGTGATTACAACACTTAGCAAGCACTCAGTATAGGTCATATATCAATATACATTTCTTATCATACTTCACAGAAAGTACAGAGCATCACAGTATTCATTTAGATCTAAGATATTTCTGCACTTAGAAATAGTAAAGTAGATCAGACCTGCATATCAACACTAAGCATGTTCACACACATCAGATCTAGCATACATTCACATCTCGAAAGCACAAAGCATGAATAGATCTATCTAATCTCATCCAAGCACTTAGCAATGCACAACATATAAGAATAAGCACAAAGCATAGCACATAGTATTTACGTGGTTCACCCCCACCCTGGGGCTACATCCACCAACTCTTCTTCTTTATTAGCTTGAGTCAATTAGGTTACAACACAAAGCTATCAAAACCTTACTCCGCATAGGATAGGATATCTGCGCACACCTCGCCAGATCTTCCTTCCCCGAGTAGATCTAGCACATAGCCTCCTTACAATTTGTGCACTCAACACTTACAACATTTGCACCTAGCTCTGCAAGTTAATCACATAGATGCCAATCTAGCACTTAGCTTCTAATCACCCACCACTTCTTACATCGCCTAGCTACTTATTTATATATTACAAAAGTGGGCCTAAACGTGGGTAAACCCACGGGCCGACATCCCTTTCCCGTTACATTATCCCAAAAACCCAAAAAGGACCCAAAGTGGGCCAAAATCCTGTGATCATTGCTTCGTCTTGCACGATTCCTTCGATACGGCATCGAAGTCCCAAAAATAGTCAAATATGACTAAGTATCTCCCAAAACTTGGTCAAGGGCCAATAGTTTGCTTCAAATTACATCAACTATTGGTTTTATTGAAAATTCTATGGTTTTATGAAGCACTAACATCAAATTGTACTTGCAAAAGATATTTTTTTCTTATTGTTTTGTTCTAGGAAGGTACATATAAGTACATCATTGCTTCATTGGTTAAAACCTAGGGACTTTCTGATCAGTGTGACTTGTGAGAGGGGATACCTTTATAGACACTTTAACCTTTTCCTTCTCAAACCCCCAGGTCACCAGGGACGTCTCCCCTAGGACATCAACCCTAAATAGAAAGAGGTATCTTATTAAGGTGATAGTTATAGGATAACCTCTTGTTATGCCAATTTTCCTCCCTTATCCTTTCCCTTTGGGACAAGTACAAAATGTGCAATAACATTTTGGTGTCATTGTCAGGGAACACTTAGTCAATTCTCCTCAAAGACAACACTTTTTTTGGTAAGCCTTTATGTTGGACATAGTGTCATTGATGTCAAACAGTAGGACGGTATGCAGAGATTAAATCTCAGGAGGGTTAGTGACTGAAGATCAAAGCTTAGAAGAGATCACACAATGAAACTCAAAAGAGAAAGCGCATTGTAGAAACATGATCAGATCAAGTCAAGACGGTTGAATACACAAGCACTAGATCAATGACGGGGATGGATTGCAAAGAGAAAAAGGAGAATTAAAAAGCATGTTATTCCCAATCCCTCAATCAGTCTAGACCGTCAGATTACAAGAGAAGGATCCTTAGAGGACTAGTTAACGATTAGATCAAATTAGGACAGTTGATACGCAAGTGCCAGATCAACGACAAGGATAGATTGTGGAGAGTGAAAGGAAAATTAAACAATGTGTTATTTCCAATCCTGCAATTAGTCTAGACTGTCGATCGTCATCTACCAAATAGATCTACAGTTAACATCAGTTCCACTACCAACGAGTAGTTTTCCAGTATGAAGCTCGACGATAGTTTTAAACATCGTGC